>JAIPRL010003177.1:7183-49700 GCA_025469235.1 Pemphigus obesinymphae | reverse complement strand
TAATATAAATATATTATATATTACGATAAGTTGTAAGTACTTATTATACCAAAATTAGTGTTATGACCTATGAAAACACTTTGTGTGACTCTTTTCGATATAATTATTAAAATAAATATAGTTTTTATTACATAAGATAATGTAGAGAGTATATAGAGAATGTGTCATGGTAACACAAATATTTAGGGTTTAATTAAATTAAATTTGAACTCCTTGTATTCTAATAACTATTTATCTAACTACTGCTAAATTTATACAATCAATATACTGAAAGAAACTTCAACTAACCATTAAACCATTTGATAACACTATTGATTAAGTCCATGGCATGGGAAAAAAATCGGTGGAATCGGTAGATACATTTGTCTCCATTACGAATTGTCATTTCCTCACCATTCGTCAGCAACATCATCATTCTTCCGTAACCTGATGTACAAAATAAATTTTATTAACACCAATCGGAAATTTCGTAAGTAAATATAAATGATTGCAGTATTATAATTAGATAGAAACAACTTATATACGATTAATATACGTTACACATAAAATTAATTTGTGATTAAAAATAATTATGACAGAAAACATGAGGATTCTTTATTTAGTGAATGAAGCATTCGGTGTAAAAGATTGCTAAGGTGAGAATGAAGAAGAATGTCAAGATAATGAAATTGCGGCTTAAGAAAGGAATCTAATTTGTATACGTTTTAATTTTAAATTATGTTTGGCCAGATACAGATTTGAAATAACAGTGCCATACTCGAATATAGACCAATATAAATTTAAACAATTTCATATCATAATTTTGAACAAAATAATTTATATTGACTAAATAATATGTGGACTTAAAAGGACTATCAGCTGATAAACTTACCTACCTACCTTTGTCATTTTTGTAAAAAAAAATTGTGTAACTCATGAATTAAAGATATAATTTTTTAATTAATTGTGTATTTTTTATAACTTTTATGGGCATCTAGTATTTGCAAATCACGATTTTTAGCAAAAAGTAATCATAAGATAATTTATAAATGGATACAAAAAATTTAGTAATATTCAGTAACATTCAGTTTACATATTATATAAATATATATTATAATCTCTGAAAATATATTTATATTTTAGAATTATCACAGATTGTTTAAAATATCCATGGATATCCAATAGACGAATATTTTCTGTGCTAACATATCATAGAGATTGTAATATTGTATCTATGTAAAATGTATAGATATTTTACTGCGTTCTATAATTCTGTGTGGTCAGTTTTGTGTATTATTATGTAAATATGTAATATAAATAATTTTAATCTGCAGTTCGTACATTTTAAATGTTATTTTTTAAATTTTTTCTTACTGAATGTACCACTATTTATGCAATTATTGTTTACAAATCACTTTTATCTACCGAAAAATAACATTTAACTATGATAACTACTTTCAGAGAATTTATAGTTAATATAAATATAAAAATAAAATTATGGTATTGTTTAATTACTTGATTTAATGATTAGTTTAATAATAAAGTATTTCTATACTTTGGTAGATGAAAGCATAACTCATGTTTAATATTCGTTGTGTTCAATAATTACGTAGGTAGGTATAACTAATATTTATTATTTTGAAAACAATTATAATGAAGGAATATTGAATATGACGTAATTGGAAAAATATATGAAAAGAAATTTAGTGTGCAGGTATTATTTTAGTAGGTACCTATTATTTACTAAAGTACATTTGTGAACTTGTGAATTATACTACAAATTATTATTATAAACCCAAATCACAAAATGAATTAGTTAACTTTTAAGTTTTAACTGTATTTTAACAACTATGTTATCATCTTCAGCGCAAATCAAAAACTTTAACATAAGTACTTAAAAATGTTTAATTTTCATTGTCTGGTTTTATAATAGGTATAGGTTATAATAGGTTTTAATAATTTATAGGTTTTATTTTTTTTAAATATATTAGATACTATACAAGATTTCTTTGTTCACAAAAATGTAGATTGAAATTGGTTTTCTCTAAAAACTTAATTAAGGTAATATCATGATATTTGTTAAAAGACCTATTTGTGGATTTCTGATCAGAGTTTGATCAAAAATTATCATAAAAGAGAAAAAATTACACTAAGTCAAAGATGAGAACATAAACTAAGATCGAGCATATAGTTATATTTAATAAGTATATTTAAACATCTAAAATTTGAGATTGAAAACGTCAAATTTTCCAATTTTCAAACATAAAAATATATATGAAAAAGTTATTTTAACTAAAAAAAACTATAGAAATAGTTTTTAATGATCGTTCAAGAAGAATATTAGTGGGAGGGGGGGGGGTGAATAAAAGAATTATTTTTTTATTTTCTTAATATATAGTCACACCCTATTCTATGGAGGTTTTAATGACCGTTACAAGTCATACCGCTCTATGTTCGTCCATGGTTAATATATTCATCTATCATATTATATTTAAATTTTGAATCTATGATAAGTAGAAGAGATGTTATAGAAAACCATATTTTAGATACGATATTATAGGGATTTTGCAGAAATAAAAATTACCAAACAAAGAAGTTACAACAATTAGAAAATTAAAAAATAAGGATTTTTAAAAATTCTAAATTGTTTTAAAAACTTATGAGATCATAAAAATATATAACCAACTATACCACAGATTATTATTCTATTTGTATATATTTATAATCACAAATTTAATATTTTTACACCCACCCAAAGGCCAAAATCCAAAATATTTACTGTTATAAATAACATATATAATTTTCATTCTAAACAAAAAACAAAAAATTGGAAATAAAATAAAAATATTTAAATCAAAAATTATTACCTAACTGATATCTATAATGTACATGTTCTATGCTATACCTAATATATCTTGATTATTTCTAATAAAAAGGATAATATTTAAAAATCAACACCTACATCTAAATTTTAAAAGCTTTTTAAGACCATATTTTTAACAAAAGTTAATATTCTATAGACACAATTTGAGTTTTATTGAAAATTAATATTATTAATTATTATTAAGCATTTGTATTTTTTTGTTCGTTTCGATTTCGTTTTTCTATTTTTTCTGTTATTGTTTTCGATTTTCAATATTTTCGTAGTTGATTTTTTCTGTTTTAATTATTTTCGTTTAAAAATGTTGTTTTAAAAACGTTTTCTATCCCTGATTTTTTATATAATATATAAAGATGACCATTTTTTTAACTATTTGGGGTCGGCCACCCTGGTCCTACACTTCCACTTAACTCTATCTCCCGCATCTTCTTCACTTATTCCCACCTTCCTCATATCACTCGCCATCACATCCCCCTTCTCTTTTTCGGTTTTCCTCTCCCCTCTTACCAACAACATGCATTTCTCTTACTAATTTTACTGCCTCAGTCTCTTCCCTCCTTAATACATGCCCGAGCCATCTTAACCTATTTTCTCTCATTTTGTCTACTATTGAAGCTACCCCTATACTACCTCTGATACACACATTCCTTATTTTATCATCTCTAGTCACTCCACTCATTCACCTTAACATTCTCATCTCAGCGACACTCGTTCTTTGTTCTATCTTTCTATCTACTGCCCAACATTCTGTTCCATACATCATTGCAGGTCTCACCAGTGCCTTACAAAATTTACCTTTTAACCTAATAGGGATTCTTTAATCACACAGAATACCTGACGCTTCTCTCCACTTCGTCCATCCACACTTAATCCTGTGTTTTATATCCTCTTCGAAACCCCCATCTTTCTGTACAACGGACCCTAAATACTTGAACCTCTCCACTTCTCCCACCACATCCCCACTTAACTTTATTTCTAGCCTTTCCCTATTTCCTCTGTGTTCCCTTTCACCAAAGTCATACTCTATATATTCTGTTTTATTCCTACTAATCCTTAGTCCTTTACTTTCTAGAGCTTCCCTCCACTCTTCAAGTCTACCATTCACTTCCTGAAGACTTTCTCCTATCAGTACTATATCATCTGCAAACAACATGCACCATGGTACCTTACCCTGTATATCCTTTGTTATCTCATCCATTACCAGGGAAAATAAGTAAGGACTCAAAGCTGAACCTTGATGTAGCCCCACTCTGGCCCTAAAATCCTCAGTTTCTCCACACAGACTTCTCACTCTTGTACTCGTCCCTTCATACATATCTTCAATTATGGTCACATACACCATTGGTAATCCTTTCTTAATTAATGCCCACTTTAAGATCTCCCTAGAAACCCTATCATAAGCCTTCTCTAGATCAATTAATACCATACATAATTTGTTGCTCCTTTCTTTGTACTTCTCAACAATCTGTTTCACACAAAATATTGGTTCCATTGTTGACCTCCCAGGCATAAGCCCAAACTGATTTCTAGTAACAGTTGTCTCACCTCTTACTCATTTATCTATTATCTTTTCCCATATCTTCATACTGTGGCTCATAAGTTTTATCCCTCTATAATTTCCACAATCCTGTACATCTCTTTTACCCTTAAATATTGGTACTACACAACTCTTCCTCAACGCTTCTGGAATTTTTCCTTTTACTAGTACCTTATTAAAGAACTTTGTCAGCCATTGTATACCTAAACTTCCTAATACTTTCCATACTTCTACTGGTACTCCATCCGGTCCCACCGCTTTCTTATTTTTCATTTTTTTCACAGCACTCCACACTTCCTCTTCCCTTATTAAATCCACCATACCCAAATTTCACTCTACCTGATCAATTGCCTCTCTCGGAAATTCCTCATTTAATAATCTCTCAAAATAGTCTTTCCATCTCTTTATCACTTCCTTTTCCTTTGTTAACACTCTCCTATCCTCATCTTTTATACACCAAACATTTCTGTAGTCCCTGGATTGTTTTTCTCTTTCCTTAGCCAGGCTGTACACCTCTTTAGTTCCTAACCTCTCATACAACTTATCATATTTCTCTAATTTAGCTTTACTCACTGCACTTTTTGCCGCTTTAGATAAACTTTTATACTCTACCCAAACCTCTCTCACTCTATTTTTCTTCCATTTCTTAAACTGTATTTTTTTCTTTAATATTATCTCCTGTACTTCTTCTGCCCATCACCATGTTTGCTTATCCTGTGGCATATTACCTCTACTCACGCCCACGACTTAGTGCTACACGAACTAGTGGTTTTACAGTGATGTTTATTATTTATTTTTATTTTTCTGTTAACACTTTTTCTACCAGAAGGAGTACTCCGATTTTTACAAGCATACAAATTTCCCATAGCAAATTGCATTTAGTTGGTACTTTAAAGAGGTCATTTTTCGATATTACCAATAGTTTTTTAATGCGTATGGAAAAACTACGAAAAAATGAGGTAAAAACGGTAAATATACGATTTCGTCAAATCGAGATTTTTAATTTCTTTGGAATTTCGAAAATAATGACTTAATCATTTTGAAATTTTTATCCAATATTTAATTTAGTAATATATTCACGATGATTAAGTTTTTTTTAATTTTGTTGAAATTTCGGGCTATTTATAGACATTTTAGATTTCTTGGTTTCTATATCCTAAAAGGGGAAATTTTGAGTTTTAGACCTGAAAAGTTTATACGGCGTTAAATATACGTTACTCTAACTAAATTCAAAAAAGCTCGAAAATCTGTAGTCACAATTTTTTTTTATAGTCATTTTGATTTTTTCGACAAAATGATCAATTTTGAGGTATTTATTCCAAATAGTTGGTAAAATGAGATTTTAAGACCTGAAAACATTTAATGTAACTTTAGTTGTGCATTAATTAACTAAATTTAAAAAAATCGGCAGAAAAAAAGTATTTTAGATTCTGAGCGTAGTGAGGAAGGTAGTGGTTTTACAATGATGTTTTTTTTAAGTCCACGCGCATTTCGCGCAGCCCCATAATAACTTTGCACCTATGAAATTGCTGCTTTTTCCAGCTACATTTTGTTTAAAAAACAGGCGGGAATTATATTTATACCTACCTACTGTAGTTTTGTGATTATCACATAACGATTAATTGATGTTAATTATTATAAAATTGAATGATCAATTATTATTATATCTTTTTTTTCTCATTCACCTTCTCTCCAAAATATTTTTATGTGATAATTAAAAAAAAAAAACCAAAAAGTATATTCTCTCAAATAAGTATAATAATCGTGAATTCCTAAAGTTCCCAAACATTTTTAATTGGTGTTGTATGTTTATTATCTTAATTGTTTTATTCAACTGTATGTCATGTGACTGTTTAATTATTTTATAGAGTACCTATTGTAATATACACCAATTATAAATCAAAGGGTTTACATAATATTTTGTTCGTTTTCAATATTAAATGTCTTAAACTGAACATTCAATGAAATATACTGTATATTTTATCTAGTAATAGTTATGTACCTATATGAAACTGAGCTATTATAAACATATCATATTACATTTTAAAATACACATAAGGTTACACTAAATCATATTTATTTCTAAATAGTTTGATCGTCAATTTAATATTAAACATACGTAGGTACTGAGTGTATAGTTAATATTAAGAGTTGTGTATACTACACCGAAGCTACGCTCAGAATTGTTTTATTGAATGCAATACATCCACCAAGAGTATCCTGTCCAGTAGCAAAGCGCATCCATCCCTACTGACACCCAACGAGCGAAGTGCTTCCACCCCCTACTGATCGGCTTTTATTTTATTTTATATTTTTGGTTACCATAACCAGGACGTGCATCCGAAACACATAAGCAAACACAATTACATGTTACATTATAATGATAGAGGTAAATTGAGCAATTGTGTCGCCGGTTTACATGACTCGATTATCTTTATTATTATATTATTTATAATATTATTATATCCTTTCTTATAACCTATGATCCTGAAAACTCGACAACATTATGAGGTAATTTTTTAAATTTTAATACGTATATTAAATTAGCTTAACAATTATTCAAGAAAAGAGGACTTGAATCCCAAACTCTCTTCAACATGTAACTGATCATTCGATTGATTAAAACATATATGTATAATATACTACAGTCGTCAGTTTTAACCCTTATTTTAAATCTTTGAACCTTTTAATAAGTATTAAAGGATGCATCATTATAAGTTTATGCCATAATGGCATTATTATTTTTGATTACATGCTATATAATATTAGGATAGTTGGTACCTATAATTTATAATATAAATTGCATTGAGATTAGAACGTCTAAAATGTAAAAATGATATCGTCTGAAGTGTTCTTTTTCTTTTGAACTCAATATTCACGTTGTCGCGTTTATATATACACTTAATATTCCGAATACATATTCATCTGTATACTGTAGAGTAATGGCTCGGTTGGGATAGCATCTGTCTTTATATGTGTTATTAATAAATTATTTTCTTGATGTTAATTAGCAATATTAAAATTCGTCATTTTAACAAAACTATTATATTATATAGGTATCTTTAATATTGATAAAAGATAGCTAAAAAAGATAATTATAAAAAATTCTTTATTTTAGACAATTTTCTCCCAAAAAAATATTATCGTAACTTTAAATCACTAGGCCGAATAAATGTCTATAACTGAAAAGGCTTAAATAGTTAATTAAATATGTATGATTAACATATTTTTAACTATATATAGATATTGTGGAAGTAAAATTCCACCCGTACTAACATCAATGGGCAACCGACTAACGGTAATTTTCAAAACAGATCATTCTGTAGCACAGGACGGATTTATGTTAAATTATATTTCTCTTAATAAAGCACAAGGTATAATACTATTATTTTCTATAGACACTATCTCCTTTACATTTTTTAATTATATAAATAATTATACACAGCATGTGGCGGGAATTTTTTTACTCCGGAAGGTTTTATTAAGTCACCAAACTTCCCAGGCGAATATCCTAAATCGAAGGATTGTGTTTGGATCATTAATGTACCAGTCACCAATCAGATCGAATTGAACATATCTCAATTCCTACTCGAAGAAAGTTTAGACTGTCGGTTTGATTTTCTAGAAATTCGGTTAGTAAAAGTTGAGTATACATAATTAGTGTTTCTACGTTAACCATTACCTATATTTGAGTAGAAATGGAGGATATCCTACATCGCCTTTAATTGGAAAGTATTGTGGATCTAAAATTCTTTCAATTATATCCTCAATGGGTAATTCACTCTACCTTAGATTTGTTTCTGATGGATCTAGAGGACGAAAAGGTTTTTACATACAATGGTATACGACCACCAAAGGTATAGCTAAACATAATAAAATTGAAATAAATCTTACAAATTAAACTTATACTCGTACTATGTAATTATTTAAAGGCTGTGGTGGAATATTGAATTCTGGTGTTGGACATATCGTATCTCCTAATTATCCATTACCTGTTCAAGAAACTATAGAATGTTATTATAAGATAGCTGTGATGAAAGGTAGTCAAATCAAACTCACTATATTGGATCTTGAATTAACTAATGACAATTTGCCTGGAACAGCGTGTAAAGAAGATTTCCTTGAAGTAAATTATAACTTATAATCTTCATTATACTGTGATCTCATTGTTTATATATATTTTAAATGAACATTTGTATAGTTTTATGATGGTGGAAATACTGCTAGTAAATCACTAGGAACATTTTGTTCAGACGCTCATTCTTCTACATTAGTGCATTCGTCTTCAAATCAGATGTATATTAAATTTAGAAGTAGTGGTTTTTCAAAAGGCAGAGGATTCTCACTAACATACGCTACCGGTAGGTAGATTTAATGATTGGGGATCAAAACGTAATTTTTATCTGAACAATATCTGTTAGATTGTAATGTAACAATAAAAGGATTCCAAGGTGCGATTGAAATGACCAAACAAGATAATATGAGGACAGATAAGTGTGAATGGACAATTGTGGCACCTATGGGTAGTAAAGTAAATATTACTTTTACTTCAATGAAAATGTTACATGGCCGTATTAGAAGTTTCATGGGTGTACATGGTTTTACAGTTCCTCAATCGCTTCAAATAGAAGCTACCAACAAGTTATGTAACAACTCGCAATTAATTGTAAGCATAACTATATTTGTATGATACCATAATAGATAATTCATGTGTGATTAGATTTTTAATTTGTACTTATATTTATAGATATCTGAAGGAGCTAGTATTGCTGAAATAAATACAGTTTTATGGAAACAATGCTTATCAGAAAAACCATCTCTAATATCATCAACTAAGAATATTGTTAGAGTTAATTACAATTTTCGAAGTAAATTATTCTTTTTGGATAGATTCGATAGTTTTCGTTTGGAATGGATAGTGGATGGTTGCGGTGGCTTATTAAATTCATATAGGGGAAAATTGACATCACCTGGATATCCAGGATTTTATCCAGCCAGTACTGTTTGTGAATGGAATATTGTCGTTGAGTATGGATATACCATAGAAATATCTATAGATGATTTTTGGTTGGAATCGTCAGGAAAATGTTCATTTGATTTCTTAGCTGTATGCCGTTTTGAGGTTCATTTAAACCATATTATGATTATTAATATTATTTATTTTTAGATTTACAGCGGAGATGATGATACTGGTCCGGAACTTCTACGAATATGTCATAAGCAAACAAGCCCAGTTGTTATAACATCTGGGGGAAATAATGCTTTTGTAAGATTTAAATCTGATGCGGATTCTCAAAGAAAAGGATTTAGAGCCACGTACAATACCGTTCCATCAAGTAAGAATTTTTTTCTAAAATATATATATATACAATGTACATATAATATCTAATTCATTGATATGGCGTAAAATTCAGGTATATCCCTATTTAATTATTTATTATATGAATATTTAATCATCTTTAAATTTAATTAAAATAAATATCGATAAAGTTAATTATGTATATGAATATACGTATATGATATGTTGGTGATAACAGCGATAAGTTATTAGTGTTATGTGTCGTCCACACCCAACGGCAGGTTATATACCGAAATGTAATTTTGTAGTGATTACAGCCTGTATAATATAATATTGTTCACTTTTTCTCTATTTATAACGCCATAGAATTATTTCTACCTACTACTTTATATACCACGTGCCAAGTGATTCATAATATTATATACTTGTATATATCCTGTTTAAGTTTACATCATTTTATTTCCTTGTATTAATTATGTATAATTTGGGTAAAATAAGATTCATACGTCTGATATTAATTCTGAACTGATAATTCACAGTGAAGTGACATTTCCTACAGATTTTAACCTCATCCAAGCTATTTTAGGAATAAAAATAACAAAATCGATTCAATTTTAAGATATTTTGGGATGTTTGCATTCATTATCTAATTAAGTTGCTGAAAAAGAGTGACCACGTGGTATTCCGATATGAAATTTCTGCTCTAATAAATTGAACTGTTGAACTTGAAGTGAATTCGGTCGTTTTTATAAATGTTTAAGTACCCTTTAAGTTTTGCGTAATTATCAATACATTATGCTATTGCATATAGTATTCCTGAGCCAAGTTCAACTTTAACCAACCAGAGTACTACTGATAATTCTACACAGATTTTTAATGCATTATCTTCCGTCCAAATTACTTCAAAATACTAGCATGAATTAAGATCGGGTAAATCTATGTTCACTAGTGGTGTTTCTTTTCCCTTATATTAATAAAAGTATCGAGTAAGGTCATTAGACGTCATTATCATCGATAAAAAAAATATATATATTCAACACTGTTAATTATACACTTCTCATTAATTAACTTGATCATATCGGTATGGCAACTATTACTTGGATGGGTTAAATACTTAAATCACACATCACACGCAAGAAAAAATTCGTCGAAGTAGACAATGTTGATTTTCGTGTCACGAAAATCCCTTTGAGTATTCCTAAAGGTGGGTATCACAGACATTTACAGTTATTTCTTTCTATTAACTCCCTTTCTTAGCATCTTAGTAGAACTAAATTCTTTATTTTCACTGATGACATAAAATTTTTTTTAAAGATTTAGTTCCCGCCTGATTTTGCTGTTCTGCAGACTAAATTAAATTTATTTTTTGCCTGGATGACTTATTTGGAACTTATTCTAAATCTTTAAAAATGCCATTCAGTTTTTAGATTCCGTATTCTTTCTTCTAGAACTTATTCTATTGATGGCTTTTCACATGCTTATGTTTCAAAAATAAAAGACCTTAGAATGTATTATATGCTTTCCCTTGTAAAAATCAACTTATACTGGACTATGTTCAAAACCGGTTTATCTCCTTTGCAACATTTATATTCAAAGTTAATGTGCTTATCCATAATTATGATCAACTGTGTTATTGGTTTAAAATGTATTTTCTTCGCGTCAGACCATAATAAATAACAATTTTTTATCTACGTTCTTTAACGGCGCTTTAGATTTTAATTTAATGAATTTATTTAAACGTGTACAATTTAAAATCCCTATTCGTATGAAACTTTAGTTCGGTTTTATGTTCTATTCAATTCTATAGCCTACGCTTTTAATCACCCACACTCAGTGGTGTGCAGACTTTTCTTACTAGTTGGGGAAAAATTATTTTCACTTTATCCCACCCAATTGAAATACCTTATTTTTAATAAATTTATCGTACGTCGTAACAATAATGATCTTTGTCCATATGCCGTATGTAGATTTACTATGCTGCGACACTGTGTAAGATAAAGTAATACTAAATTTATTAAAATTAAAACTTATAGGTAGTAAGAAATTGTATTCAGAAATATTTAAATAAAAGTATATGTAATTCTAGTAAAAATACCAATAGAATAGTGTTCTAAATACTTTAATTAAAATGTATTTAAAAAGTATTCTAAATACTATAAAAGTATTTAAATATATATACTCAAATACTTTAAAAGACTGCTTACTATCCACCTTGATTACTATACCTACCCTATTTTAAAGTGAGACCCAGGTCTCACTTAAACAACGTCTGCACGCCACAGCCCACACTATCTAATTATATTATGCCTAGGCTATAGCTTAGTCCATTGGCTTCTTTTATTTAAATTATGTATTAATTATATTTAATTACATATATTATATAATAAAAATATATTCAAAGTACATATTTTTTTACAGAATGTGGTGGAAAATTTACTGCTCCCCACGGCACTATCCATACCAAAAATTATCCACAGAATTACGATTCCGACAGTTCTTGTATGTGGTATATTGAGGTAGCAGAGACTCACTTGGTCAATCTTACATTTGTCGATTTCAGTACTAGGAATTTCCCGGACGCTAGTAAAGACCGGGTTCTAGTGTACGATGGTGATATAAATGGAAAATTACTCCTTAACCATTCTGGAAATAGTATACCAGCGCCCATTATTTCCTCGTCTAATAAACTCCTGGTATCTTTTGAAGTTGGAAAACGTGAATTACGAGCCAAGGGATTTAAGGCAATTTACAGCATGGTAATTATAACCTAACCTCATCTAATCATTGTTTTTTAATGTCTGTATATAAATAAGTGTCGTATACTTGAATATTATGATACAAGTATTTTAACCATGTTATTAGGCATGTGGTGCAAAATTGATAACAAATGAATCTGGTATCATTACTAGTGACTCATTTATGCCGGCGAATGTTCTTCAAGAAAATTGTTCGTGGACAATTATATCTGACAATCCTCAGTCAAAAGTCACGTTGACTTTTACTCATATAGATATTCTACATTATATGGATCATATCATGTTAGAAACGACGAATCAAACAAATGTAGTATGTTCCAACGAATTATTTCACACAATATTTCGAATTTTGGATGGTCCGGATTCGGACGCTCCAGAAATATTAAAATTTTGCAAGTCTAATCCGATCCCACCACCTATAGTCAGCAATGGTCCTTCCATGCGTTTAGAGTACACTGATAATTATGGTTCAGCCGATTCATTTACAGCTATATACTCCGTAAGATCAACAGGTTAGTATAAATAATACGATTCAACATTTATTATAACACGAATATGATTATATTGATTATTTATTTATTAGCATGTGGTGGAACGTATGAGTCTATTCGAGGAACAATTTCGTCACCTAACTATCCAAAGAATTACTTTAAAGACTCAGAATGCGTTTGGATATTAAAGGCCTCCATTGGAAATCGTGTGGCTTTGAATTTCCTAGCTTTTGAATTAGTGGAGGACCAATTTTGCAACGAAGATTACGTGGAAATAAGGGAAATAGATTCTTTTGGTCCAATTTTAGGTATATTTTGTGGACTGAATTTTCCAACCAATATTACGTCGGGTTCGACACTTTGGGTTAAGTTCCGTTCAAATTCTCTCAGTTCAGCTAAAGGATTTACTGCAGATTTTGAATACGGTAAGAAATCATTAGAAATAAAAGGTTCTCAAATTAATTTGTTTTAAATACAAATATTAATAAAATTTTAGTAACCGAAAATTATCTGACACAATCGTTCGGAAAAATTTCCAGTCCGATGTATCCAAAATCGTATAGGGATAGTGACGATTATTCGTGGATAATATCTTTAAATCAGGGAAAAAGAGTGCAAATTGTAATAAATGAGTTTATGTGTACATCAATTATTCATCATTTAACAGTAAATAAATGGATTTATCGCATCGATCACGTATTTAAATAGCTATGTGTTTTTTAAATATTATACTTAGATATACGAAGGAAGTAATGACAGAGGATTGATTTTATTCAAAGGAAATCGTCTTAATTATATTGAAACGGTCAATGAAACTATACTATCAACCGATAGTATTGTATACATACAATTGAGAGGTGGTAGTAAACGAGCGGGGAGCATAATGTTTTTACTGTCGTGGGCCGAAATAGATGTACTCTATCCTACATTTTTATTCCCCGAGTTCGATACATTTGGTGAGTATTTATCACGTATAAACTAAAAATAATTGAAATTAATATTATTTTATGTATTTTCAGTTAATAAATCAAGTTATGATCATTATTTATCACCGAGTACTAACAAGAGTATAATTATTACCAGTCCTGGTTACCCATATGGATATGCACCAAATCTCAACGTATCTTGGACAATACATACAGAACCACATTATCATATCGAAATTAAATTTCTGGACGTAGATTTGTATCCTATACATTCATCTTCGGAAATTTTTTTCAAGGATTACATTATCGTTGAGACAGGTAAGAATAATATAAAGAACATTATATTGTTTTGACTCAAAAATACTGAATATATTATTATTAAGTTCTAAAAGTTAATATAATATTTTATGATTCTTTATATATTTAATATCTTAATTATTTTATTTTAATAATGTAATAAAAATATTAAAAACATATTTTAGTCGATCCTGATACGGCAAATAAAATATTGCTAGGCAAAGTAGATAAGAATAACAACCAAGGTGGTAATAAAATATTTGTCGGTAAGAATAAAGTGTTGTTGACTTTTATCTCAAACAAGTCATTGAATGGTACTGGATTTAAAGTCGAAGCAAAATTAAGTATGTTAATTATTCTAAACTAAATTATATTCATATGTGAAGAAAAATCAATAATATATTTCTTTATAATTCAAATTGCATTATAGAATGTGGAGGGCAATTAAGAGGGCCCACTGGAGTAATCGACGCATCAAATGTAACCGACTTCCATGACTCAAACTACCTTTGCATCTGGAATGTGACTGTACGTCCAGGAAAAACTATTGAAGTTAAATTTATCGCTATGCAAATGCTCTCAAACGATCCGTGTACTTACAGTTATGTATTGGTAAGTATATAAATGTACCGATTAGTCTTAACATTCATTAATCAATGATTTTAGACTTTATGTATTATCTAAGATATTATGCGAATATGTCAACTTTAATTAAAATGTATTTGTTAAGATAACATATTCGTTGCGTTAAATAATAATAAGTGTTGGTATAAAAGTTGCGATAGGCGCTAATCAGCACGAAGACGTCTGATCATTATGTTCTTTCCTCTCTTCCTAAATTCTAATTCAAATAAATGATGAATTCAAATCAGTTTTCAAAATCCTTATTGCATCACTAGCACGATCGGTATGTTGGAAATGGGATTTAGTGTATTTTCAAATACCGTAGCCGTAATTAATTAATATGTGCGTGCGAGAGTATACATTATCATTATCATTATTTATTATGCCAAACATATTTACACACACTAAAAACCAAATACTAATCACACAAACACACTGCATAACGCTAATAAATCAAATAATTGTCTATATACAACCCCTTAATTAATGACCGCGTCCAATCCCCTTAATTATCGAACGTACCTATATATGCCCAAGATCGGGATTGGTCAAAGGTACAGCGTATGAGTGGACGTCCAGGTTGTCGAGTTGCACTGCGCATCAGAAGGACCATTGCCTCATGTGCAGATAAAGGACGATTTTATTATTAAGTTAGTTTTATGTATCCATTTGCTTTGTATTTCCATGTAGTCGTTGTATAAATGTCTTGGCTTTTCCTATTTTACGTCATCTCCATTACCTTGCCGTCGTGCTATGTGTTGTGTTGTTTACCATTAATATTGTACAGCATAAGTATACAGTGTTGCCTATTATAAACATTGTACGGTGCAAGTTTGTAGAGTTGCCTATCAAAATAGAGTATGACGTAATTATATTAGGTTGCCTACTCTGTAAAATTCCGGCGCAAATAAAATTATCGGAAAATTCGATTACCGAACAATTTTCTATTCTTTATCATTTTATTGTATTTATACAGGGGCGTATGCAGAGGGGGGGCTAAGGGGCTGGAGCCCCCCCCATTATCAGTATAATTCTACTTTTTTCATGTTTCATATTATCAATGTTATATATTATATAATATACAGTGAAGTATTTTCAACGTTTTTTCTGGTGGGTGAGTTTAAATATATTGAAAACCAATCATTAATATAATGATATTTACATGAATTTTCAATACCCCTGGCCCCCTCTCCATAAATACGCCATTATATATATATATATATATATATTGTTTAATATATATTTTTAACAGTACCTATTTTATTAGAACACTCAAATAGCACCTACTTTATTCTTTCATACCTAATCTTGTGTCTACTGATTACTTATTTATTTTCAAGCCCTCCCCATTGAAAATTCCTGCGTACGCCAATGTATTTATATATAATAATTTTATTATTAATATGATTTATTGCATATTGAGTTAATAAATAGTTAGTATCCCCAAAATTAAGGTTAGGATTAATCTATGTGTCATCCCAAAATATGGATTTTGAAAACAGCTAATATTATATGCTTTTCGGAATTAAAAATCATGTGACATATTTTCTTTTATATTAGAAAGAAAAAATGTCTTTTTTAATTGGTGTTATTTATTTGAAGACTGTATTAATTTATATGACAATTAATTTTGTTTATGAACATATAACTATCGATGTCAGTAGTGTATAATATATTACTGTGTTTTGTCATTAACACGTTGTGTTCATTTTCTGAGAAATTATAAAAATAGTATAATATTAATATTAGTATTAAGTACACAATTATTAAATAATGAAGTGCATGTTTTATGTATATAAAAGGAATAAATAATTAATAGAGATAACAAAGGTTATCATAGAAAAACAAAAATTATGTACAGTTTTATATGATGATATACTTAATATTATGAGGAAAACTTACAAAATAATAACAAAACCCAATTTTATTGAGGGTAACCCCGTATTATATTTATAAATTATAATCCGAAATAATTATATCGTCGAATAGTTAATTAATTAATTATCAATTAAAATTTTTAAATTATGAAATCTAATAAATCAAAATTTCGTATTTTATAACATTATTTTATCTTCAATGAAAAAGTAAAATATCTAAATTGATTTCCTTAGATTAATGAACTTTTTATAAAGATAATAATTATATAGAAAATTTGTCACTAGATAAGATCAAAGATATATAAAAAAACTCTAGATAAATTAGCTAGACAATGTTCAACTATGTATAGTATAAAACAAATAGGTTTATCAGTAAATATTTAAAAAACAAGATTTAATTAAATTTGATGGAATATCATCCTAAATAAATGATAAACTCTATGATTTTAAAATTTAGTTCATTATTCTGGTTACGGTAATAACTATTTTATTGGTAAGGTTATAATATAGTTAATATCGGCTAGAGTTAATTTGATTTATATGGGATTTATTGGATATATACTGGTTAATACAGGTTTACATTTTTTGAAACAGGTATGAATACAGGTATGTCATTTTGTGATCGTTTCTAATCTTGTTTTATCAAAACAATTTCATTTTTTTTCATATTTTAATGAAGTTTTAACAAATAAATAAATAACGTATTATCTCTGAATATTTTTTATTAGCTAAAAAATGGGTTTTACGAAGATTCGTCACTCGTTGGACCAAAAGCAAAATATTGTAATGGTACTAATTTAACGTCATTATTTACAACTGAAAACAAATTACAAGTTCAAGTCAAAATAGGATATTTAGGATATCAAGAAGTAAGAGTATAATTTATAGGACACAATATAGATTGTTTAGTTTAAAATTAAATCGAATATTGATAATAATGGTTGATTTAAATAAATAATATTAAAATATTGGTAAATGTTTTTATTTAAATTAAGATGATCAAAATAGCATTTGAAGAAAAATCAATAAACTGTGGTGGACAAATCACTTTGAACGATATATATAACATTACTCAAATCACATCTCCATCATATCCAAATATACCTCCGGCACACATAGAATGTATTTGGACGGTGATGGCACCTTCCGGTGAACGGATATCTGTTAATATCGAAGACATAGATCTATCTGCCAGTAATGCGATGTGAGTAATATTACAATATTAAAACATGTAAATGTACAATAAATATCTACTTATAAAGGTATTTATTTATGTCTGTTTAATTTCTAATTTTGCCGTATATTATAAATAAATATATATTAATTGTAATAGTCGTGATACATATCGGGTATTTATGAATTTAGGTGCGATAAAGAATATCTTGAATTCAGAGATGGCTCAGCTCTATTTTCACCATTATTGAATCGTATTTGTCGAGATCAGTACATCAGTAATCCAGATATCGAAACCACAGACAACTTTTTGTATATAAAATTTTTCACGGATTTGAATGTACCAAGCAATGGTTTTAAATTGAACGTTTCTATAGGTATTGATATTTATACACACACACACACACACACACACACACACACACACATATATATATTATATATATATATATATATATTTAATATTTATGTACGAATTGGGATGAGAGATTTTTCAATTCTATTTTATATTTTTTTTATGTGAAGATGTCACCTTAGAAGTACAAAACGTCTATTTAATTAATATCAATATTAATATTAAATAAGCATACGTATTATAGTATTTTATTTTTTATTTAATTACTCGGATTGTATTTTACAATTAATAAAATTATTAGGTATCAACATTATTTATTTTTGCTCTGGTGGTGGTTGACTTAAGTTACATCATTAATAATATTAACTAAGTATATAATTTTATTATTTTGTGGTTTCTTATTGCAGCTAAATGTGGTGGTACTCGACGTGCTCTTCGAGGCAGGATAGCTTCGCCAAGCTATCCCGGTTCGTACGAATCGAATATGGACTGTGAGTATAGGATCATTGTAAGTCCCAATTACCGAATCGGGTTGACATTTGAGACGGTATATCTTAGACGACGGTACCCTAGCATTGGAGCTAGTGACGACTCCACATCGTACAATGAAACTTACGACGACACGTTGACTATATATGACGTGGACCCGATAAATAACACAAGTAGTTACTTAATATTCTAATACTATTTCTATATAGTTTGTTCAGGAGCCAATGCATTTCAAAATGATAAATCTTTTCGTTTACATTTTAATTATACGATATGGTATATAGTCATTTACAACTAAAAGCAGAGAACATATGAGATATGAAGCTTAAATGGTTGATACAGCGTATCTCGTAAATTGCACCAAAACAATTAATTAAACGACAATTTATTAATTGAACGATAATTTATCGAGAGAAAAATATTACTAAAATCATAATACAATTTTTTTCAATCTATAAATTAATTTTAGATAGTTATATTTTTAAGCCTTTTTTGGATACGTTTTTATTACGAAATCGGTGTTATAGGGGAACGAATTTATTTGTAAATATTAATATTTAAATCAACACATACTTAATAATAAATAATATATGAGGTTTTTACCTACACATAGACCGGTTGTATTATTTATTTTACTAAATTGTATACAATTATTTATTTTTTATTAATTTTACTACATTTATATTGACATATACCTAGGTATATTATATTTTAATAAATATAACATATTATATACTAATATATTGTATTGCAAGACTTTGAAACCCATAACATAAATTTTGTATCAAAAGCGTGTCTAAAAATGGTTTAGAAATATAACTATCTAAAATTAATTTATACATTTAAAAAAATCGAATTATGAGTTTAATATTTTTTCTTCGATCAATATTATCGTGCGATCAGTTGTTTTCGAGCAATATTGACATGTATACGGCTGATAGAATATTGACGACACTATTAAACAACAATAAAAAAATTTCGTTGCTCCCCGTTACACACCGTTTATTCTGACAATCATTCCAACATCTCTGTTATCGTTTGTCAATATGTTGTTGTTGATTAACTTTCATATCCCTGCTAAATGACATTCAGTTGAACGTATAATTGTATTAATATCTTAATCATATAATAATATAATATATTTATTAACATTTTTTCGAATCTTAACAAACATGAAGTGCCATTCAAGTATTACGTCTATAAGGAGTTGACATTTGCTAAAATGATTTATGAAGCTATGAAGGGGAGGGGTAAGCACCAAGCTGACGTCAGAAAATTGAATATGTAACTTAAACAGAGTACGACATTATTTAGGACTGGGAAAAAAGGTCATTATTCTTAATTTAAAGGGAGGGGGTTATTTGACTTATGTAGACGTAATTAAGAAGAGGATCTGTCGTTTTCTACAATATACCGACAAGGAAAAGGTGGAAGTATTAAAAGTCCAAAAGTGTACTGACATTATACTTGAATAACCCCTGTATCTACATAGGTGAAGATTCAGTTACATATTTGAGGGTGGGAGATTGAATTTTTAAATAGACCCACAAAGGAATTCATCTATCGTCACTTATATTTTATTGTAAAATTGTCTATATTATTTTTAAAAATTGCACATTGTACATTATTAGTGATACTGTTCATACCCGATGATGGTTTTAAATAGAAGGCACAATGAGTATACAATAACAATAATACAAATAAATAAGATTTGTGTCATCACACGTAAACAATAGACGCCTTAATATTGTACTTAACCTTGGTAGGAAGACTTCAAATTCAAAAGAAATCATTGTAAAAGGTTTATGCCCCCGGATGCCTATATTACATTTTCCACTATCTGTAGTTATGGATACATACATTTTAGCATAACAAAGCAAACAGAACATCAAACGCCAATTGTTTGTTATGTTTTACAAAAATACTTAATCGCCTTTTCCTCTTCTGACGAAATTAGGACTGAAAACCAACGAAGAAATAAACAGAATAACCAAAACACGCCTATTACAATGGGAAAACACTTTTCTATAAACAAATAATTTAGGAATGCCCATTATTTTAGCGTAATAAATTCCCGGTTTCTAAACGTATTTTAAATATTAATAAAATAAAATGAATAATATCTATCAATACAGTAACCAAATCAACAATGTTCCTCATGATTATGTAATAAAAATACTATAAAATTAATAATATCTATTTCCCTGGTAACTAAATCAACAATGTATGTACTAGTAACTACGGACTATATGTCATCATTAGGATAATGTGTACATCAATTTTATTTATATATTTATTTTTATTTTCATAGGAGTGAGTATTAAATTTTAATTTTATTTTAAATATGCTTTATTATAATGAGTACAAATATAAAGTAGAGTATAATCAATATATAATACTGAAATGATGGACAAACTATAAATACTCTATATTAGCTCTAACCAAAGTATCGCTAAAACTTATTTATATATTTAAAATTACTGTAGCTTAGTAGATTTTGAGTTCATAGACCAAAACTCAAAGTAATTTTTAAAAATCCATTTCTTCTATCTATATAAAAACAAGTTACGAAAGTCGAAAACCCACTCCACGAGCATGCTAAATTCTCGGTTACTAAACGTATTTTAAACAATAAACTGTACAACAATATTTTCAAGAAAATATTGTTAATCTACTTTACGTATACATAGAAAACAAAAATAATAATATTAATCCCCCAAGTAATGAAATCAACAATGTCCTTCGTAACTATGTAATACAATTATTATAAAACAAAACGAATGATACTATATCTCTAGTAACCATATATATGTACTAGTAACTACAGACAGACGAACGGACACAACGGGGATATAAGATGTCTAAGCTTGTGTTTAGAAACCTAAAACTATCATGTAAACAAATATCAGAAAGATACATTAACTATTCAACTATCCTACTATTAAAAGCAATGTATCCGGTATAGTTAACAGACCTAACAATCGACCAATCAAGCAAATTAAATTTTAATGATATAAAAATTCAAAATCAAAATCCATTCAAAATCCTGTAATTTTAATAGTTCACTATATCGCTCAGTTTCTAGTCCGATAGTTTGACACTTTGATAGTATCGAATATGTAACGCGCAATGGTATACATTTGTTCGTTTTTAAGGGGTTGCGTATAGAAAATTTTTAAGAAATGTTTAGAAATATAAAAACTTAAACAATTTCGACATGTCAGGATTTTCATTTATCTGGAAATAGTAGTTACAACAAATACGAAACCGACCACGACGAACACAATGACTAACGAATGTCCGCGAACCCTGATAAATTGTAACTGAACACAAATTATTATTATTATTATTTAAATACAGTAATTATGGAATATAACCCTACATTGAAAATTCAGTTTTCGTGTTTAGATTCATTTTGACTACCATAATCGGATGTTTATCATTTATGAACATTATTCTCTGTCAAACATAATGAATAGTCTAATATACCAATCATAATTATTTTGTTGTTTAATTTTTTCTAGGAGTGATGATATCAAAGATTTTCGGTTCTTATATACCATCGAAAACCATAAAATCGTCTGGCAGAGAACTAGTAATTAAATTTAAATCGCATATTAGAAACGGACCATTTTATATAAAATCCGCACAAGCAAAATTTTTAATGAATTTCAATGCTGAATATAACGGTAATTGAAATCATCATATATACAATAAATATTTTATTATAAAAATCAATATTATTGGTAAAATTTAAATTAACTGTACAAATACTTATAAACACAAAATGGGGTTTATTTTTTATTAATTTATGATGAGGTGTGAGTATAGTAGGCATATATACGTTTTTCAACATTAGTATATAGTAATTATTGTTAAAATTTTTAATCTGAAACATATCAATTTATATTCTGTATAATATTTTAAAATGTCTGTAATAATATCGTTTTTATATTGAATACTTTTATAAATTTTTATTTTTATTGTTTACATTTACATAATTTTAACGAACAGTAAAGTGTATTTTTTTGTGGTTTTTTACGGTTTTTAAATAGACTGTGATATACATTATGATGTGGAAAGTGGGGAAATAACCAATCCTCTAAACAGACGTATGAGTATTCATCCGACAACTTGCATGTATACAATTAGAGTTCCATTAGGACGTAGAATCACTATAGAAGTGATAAAAGGAAACTCAATTGTTCCAACATGTGCTCTTACAAGCTTTAATCCGTTTGAAGGAGAAAATGAAAAGTTAATAGTAAGTGTTTATGTTCTTTAATATAGTTTAAAAATTAGATGTACCTACCTATATAATCATATTCGTGATTTTTAAGATTCAAAAAAAATTCTTAAAAAATCCAGAGATTTAAATAATTATAAATATTATATGTTAATATAAAATTTAATAATTTATTGTTGTATTATTTTTTCATAAATTAACAATTATTAAATTATTCATTATTGTGTCAAAACATAAAATAATAACAAATAATTTCAATATAGTTGATTATGAATACCTACAGATCAATAATATTATTAATTGATATATATTGGATTATAGGCTTATTTAGGTACATATCCCTACAGAGATCCATTGTGCATTGATCCTGTTATGAGTCCATCGACTTCCATTAATACTTTCGAATCGTGTTCAAATGAGATGACATTGATTTATATTCATATAAATGGTAACCAAGAGGGTTTCCGAGTCAAATTCTCATCAAACAAACCTTCTCGTAAGTAATCGTTTGTATATATAGTTTTCCATTACGTATATTGTACTTTTTTTTTTATAGTTATTGACATTTTACAAGTTAATTTGCAGTGTTTTAATTGATTCCCCACGAATGGTTCAAATGTAAAGTTTTATTGTTTTAATTGACTTGTAATGCTGGGTGTGAATTTTGTATCTCATAGTTAAATATATAAAAAAGTTGCTCCAACAAGTGCTAACAATGCCCAATAAATCAATGCATTTATCCATCGATACTAAATTAACGCCAACTTAGCATACCTATACTTTTCGTTCATAGAATGTAAAAATAGAATTTATAAATTGAAATTGTTAAAAATATATTTAATTGCTTCAATGTCTACACGAATTATAGTTTTAATATTTTGTCTATATATATGTATTTATTGCAGTTTGTGGAGGCACAGTAGATGCCACTATCAAAGGCAATTTTGAATTGCCCGTCGGGAATAAGACATCATTTCTTTGTCAATGGGATTTTCCAATCATGAATGGAACGCTCGTAATCGTTTCATACTTCAATGTCAACGAAAGCAAATTGTCTTGCAGTAACAATAATTTCTTTATGGCCACTGACGGTATGTATTATATTTTACTCGTACTATTAAATTATTTTTGAATATTTTTATTCATCTAGGAGACGAAAGAATATCATTGAAAACGTATTGTCCGATTTCAAACCACAATGATAAGTTTACTATTCTGAGTCCATTGTCCACGAATAAGCTTATGGTAAGATTTAATCGTATATAAATTGAAGTTTTAATGTATTAAATAACGCTCTTTTGAATAATATTTATTGAGTATATTATTATTATAAAATAGAATTACTTTTTTAAAGTAATTTACCCAACGCTGACTATACAATAATTGTTACAAAATTTTGAAATAGTTTTTGAAAATTGAAACTTTTTACTTCATAAATAAATAAGATTAATAATTTAAGGATACTTGGTAAATAAGTTTGTTATGCAGACAATACAGTCCTTATTTTTAAAACTAACTTGAAGTCGATATATTTAACCATTTAAAAAGAGACCGAAGAAAAATATAAGTATGATTAACTGTTAATAACTTATTCCCGAACTTAGTAAGAAACACATTTTTACTAGATTATATAGCTAATTCTAACTCTTTAAATAAGACTAAGCTATGTTTATATAATAGTGCATTAGATTAGATGTTTAGATCGGAATATACGCATCTGCTAAACTCGTATAAATATTGTTAAAACTCAACAAATATTTTGGTATAGAAGTATGTTATAACCTTAAATGGAATGACAATATAAAACGGATAATAAATAAATTTAGAAAAATATCATATTCCTTCAAAAATGTATCCAATATACAAGAACAAAAGAAAATTAGGTATATATTCCAGGTATTGATAGAATTTATTATAAATTATTGTATGTCTACATGAGGATGTGCCTACGTCACTACTATAGATTCATTAAAATAATTTAAAAAAGGACCAAATAATACTATCACACGGAATATCTATATAAAGTTCTGTGAGCTAGTAAAAAATTATACTATAAAGCTTCTATAATTGATGTCATTAAACATGTCTGTAATACTGTAATATAGTCTATAGATTATGATTCAAATACTAAATGATTAAATATTAATTAATCTCAATATACCACTCATGCAAAGAAAATTAACGCAATCAAATTTTTTATATTACATTGGTCCAAAAATATACGAATATAATACGGACATTGAACATAGTTATTCTTTCAATAATTTTGAAAACAAAATCACAACTTGGCTGGTAAAAGAACAATTACATTTTTAAATAAATAAATTATTAGGTAATAGGAATTTCGTTGTTTGTATATAGCATTTTTATTTTTTAATATTTTAGTTTGATAAATTCTTATTTTAGATTTTTATAATTTTTATTTTATTATTAATGTTATTATTATCTTTTTATCAATGTACAAACACTATTTTCATACATGTTATATATAAATAATGTGTCTTCATCACCGGGCACTCGAGTACGTAATTGAACACCAGGTGCTCAGTTTGCGATAATACAAGATAATACATTTATATGTTTTTATAGTTTCATCATAAATAAGCTATTTCGCAACATGTTTTCTATTTAAATAGGTGATTGTAAAAACCACACTTGTGACGAAAGTTAAATTTTACAGGAAACACAAAAAACTAATTTTTAGTTCCTAACATTTTTTTGGGCTAACAGTATTAGGTTATAAAGAAAGATGCTCATAAAAGAAATAACAGGAACATTTTGAAAATATGAAAAATATTCTGGAACTAAATATTTAGAAAAAATGCAGTCTGGATTTCTGGACAAGTGTGTTTTTTTATAATACACTGATGTTTGAGTCTTTTCTAACTCAGAAAATATTTATTTTAGCATAATATTTAATCAAAATTTGTGAACTTAATCTTAGACAATTATTGGAAGTAAATTTTTATTTATACCCCCTCCCCTTCCTCTCACATACATATTTTTTTATCAATTGAAAATTTATACTTTCATCAGCAAGTTTGTTTTAAGGTCTAGGAAGTACTTCTAGAAAGCTCAAGGTTATTGTTACACTAATTTACTAAAAAACTTCAGAAAATAATTATTTCACATAAATTAAATTTAAATTAATTATCTGAAAAAATTCATTATGATTACAAAGTTAAATATCGTCCAACTAGTAATTTTTTACTTCTTTGTATGGTTTTTACAATGCACAAGAATTTCAGACCTCATCTAAATACACAAGGAACAGTTGGGTAAATATGGTTTTACATTAATATGCATATGAGGACTAGTGACCCGAAGTCACAATAATATTATACACTTTTATTTTGCGTATACGTATATCCGTATTTTTTAACCTTTAGTTAGTTTTTGGTACGCGCTGAAAATGACATCATAGTTGTTCAAATATATGTATACGCAAAATTAAAGTGTATAATATTGTCACTTCGGGTTTATAATATAATAAATATGGTTTTTACACATAACATCCTAGACGGATAGATTCCAGTAGATTAAAAAAAAACGTTTTCACCGAAAATGTGACAAATGTGGTTTTTACAATCACCGATCCACTTTTAATCTAAGTCTAATGGAATTATGCCACATGTGAGATTGCAGGGTCCTAAGTCACCACCGTGACCAAATAATTTTTTGCGTTTTTTTTTTCTATTCTAATTTTGTTTTCATTTAGTTTTCCCGTTACCTATCAACTCTCCGTCGTTTTATACAACAAATTGGGAGATACTTTCGGTTTGAACTGTCGAGTGAGCAAAACTAGCGAGTGATTCTCTCCGGTCTTTAGGCGTGTCCAAAAATAATCACAACCGTAAAATGCATTTACTTTATCCTATTACTTACCCGACGTAGTTTATCATTACAAATCGAACAGTATTTTCGATTTAAACTGTCTGAGTGGGCCAAATGAACAAGTGACCTTGTCCGTCTCTAGATGCATCCTACAATAATTAAAAATTTAACATTTTAATTATGTATCAATTTGAGCTCTATGTTCTACAATATGACTGGGCACACGGTTCCCATTATGTGCCCGAGTGCTATGTAATGGGGACAAAGCGATATATAAATATATATTTTAAATGTAATAATGTGTACCCATGGGTGATCCCACATAAACGTATTCAATGGTGTTCCATTATTCTTCTGGAATGTATAAATAAATAATTTTTTTTAACAAATTCTTTATTTTAGAAAATTATTTTTTAATTCTATTTTTTTTAATAAAAAAAAAAAATTGTTTTTCATTAAAACCATATTTTATTTATAAATATTATTATTTCATTTTATGTTGACTGATCGTGTTTGAATTATATTATGGTGAAATAGTAATTTCGTATATTATTATATTTGTGTTGCACATTAATAAATCACAATAATGATTTTATTTTTAAAGTGAAGATAATGAGATAATGTCAAACTTGAAAATAAATAATGTCACTTTATGATTTTATTTTTAAGCTTTTCATGTAAGTATTTGAATAGTGTTCAAATGCATTTTCAAAACTAAAATTTGGGTAGTAATTTAAATAAATATTTTGGAAAATAATTAAATAGTATATTCAATATTTTTGAATACACTTTTTACATAGTACATTGTTGGCTGATCATGTCAAAATCATAATTTATGCCCTCAATTTAACTGAGACTTCTTTAGATAAACGTATATTTAGAATTTAAAAATGTATAGTAGAATAGACTGTATAAGTAGAGTAAAGTATCACGAGGACTTCCGTTTCGGAATTTTGTTTAGAGCTGCGATAGCTCTCTCTTAAAATTTTGACCTTAATTACACCTATATGACAATAAGTGGGTATTATTACTATTTTTAGGTAAAAGCAAATCCAAAAATGATCAATTTTACAGCGAAATTTGATTATTCCATCAATTCATGCGGTGGAGTAATTTACGGTCAGAAAATTACAATTACTAGTCCAAATTATCCTAAAAATGATCAGCAAAATACAAACTGTGCTTGGTCCTTAAAACTTCTTGATGGTGAACCTGTAAACGTAAGTATATTGAAATTAATTAATTATTTATATGGTCCTAATAGTTAGTACTTATATTTTATATTATTCTTATAATGTCTGCTAATATGTAATATATTTATAGAGAAATTAGAAATCTCAATTATTAAATCTCTATATATCTATAATATTTACATAAAATATATACTGACATATCATATAATATTTTCTTCATTATTTTAGATACGTTTTAATGATATTGACCTTGACTCGTCGTGTGATAATAATTATGTGATGTTACATGATGGACCCGGCCCTGAAAGTCCTGTTTTGGGTAAATACTGTGGTAATGTTGTACCGAACAGTTTAGTGGCTAGTTCAAATGAGATTTGGGTGGTGTTTTCATCCGATGGTATAGACAGCAACAAAAAAGGATTCAATTTAACTTTGGAGTCGGCTCAAGTTGGGTGTGGATTGGTGTATACATCAAATTCTGGAGAATTTTATACTAAAAATTATCCAAGTTTGTATCCAAATAACGAAGAATGTGAATGGACTATAGCAGTATGGCCGGGAAACAAGGTTTCCATGAACTTCGTGGAACGTTTTAATATAGAACAAAGTGTGAATTGTACTAAAGACTATGTACAGGTAATATAAATATTAAACTCTATGCTTGAAAATTATATTTTAGATTCTGAGCGAACGAGGGATGTATTGGTTTAAACAGGATGTATTTTTTTTATATCTGATGTCTATATATATATGTTTTGGTGTAGAAGGAATGAGTACGGTTTCTGGATTTTTTTAATTGAAAATCAAAATTGATACTTTATGTGGTAGATAGTATTTAGATTTTTCCAGTATTTTTCTTAACTCTTAAATGGTATTGTCAGGTCAAAAAAGGCTCATAACATTTATTGGTCTTGTTTTTTTCCTGTAGATTGTAATTTTACCACTGTAAAATGCATTTTTATTTCACCTAGTTGTGAATACTATAGAACATACATGTATATCTTTCGTTATTAATCATAATAATACATTATGTATACATGTATATCTATTTTTGGTCATAATAATGAAAAAATAAAAATAAATAAAAACCAGTTACGTACATATTATTTGTTGTATATATTTATATATTATTTTATGATATTAATAATACTGTATTAAGTTGAAATAATATCTAAACTACAATAAATTACCTGAGAAGTTTGTATTTTAATGTATATAATTATTCCAATAAAATTTCACTTTAAGATTGTTTTCTATAAATGACTAATATTAGATAAAAAAAATGTATTTCATTAGATGGAAAATATTATCATAGCAACTTGTTTGTAATTTTCCCATTTTCCATTCAAAATGGCAGTTGTCCTTACGCTTTTGAAAATTACTAAGAATATTATCCTCTTATAAGTATCAATTAGAATTAAATTTGCATAAAAAATACCTCTTTTTCCCAAAGCTCCTACTCGAATCTTTTTACACAAAAATGTGTATGCATATAAAAAATATAAATAAAAAAACACATTCATGTACAGCATGGTCACTCCTATATCAATTAAAGATAAATCGTAAAGAAAAACTACCTTTAATAAGGGAAATATTTTATAAATTCGGGGGAAATAACAAGATAGCAGATAAAGTTATCATGGTTACCGATTTATTTTTTTTAATTATAATATATTATACAGAATTTTGCTCAGTATCGTCTCTTTCGAATGCAATAATTTATCTTTGCTTTCAAATTTAACATAGGTAATAATATATTAGTACACTATCCTGTCAACATTTTTTTCATTCTTTTTTGATATCATAGGTTTTTGATTATACAAATTACACCTGGGTACCAATTGGAAATCGATTGTGTGGCCGTCAAATACCTTCTGTATTCATCTCGACTGAAACGAAGCTTAAAGTCCGTTTACGAACTGATGGTGATGTACAAGGTGATGGATTTAAAGTAAGTCGTTGGCATTATCTTACATTTTCTTCAACCGAACATTATAAATTAATATATTATTTAATCTATAGGCCAGTTGGAAAAGTGTGTGTGGCGGTATTTTTACTGGAAATTCTGGTAAAATTATTTCGCCAAACTATCCGATACAATATTCAAACAATTTATACTGCAATTATTCGATATCAGCGCCCGGAAAAAGTATACAATTGGTTTTTAAATCGTTTGAACTCGAAGGTATATATATATATATATATATGTATTTCTAAACTAAATTAATTTTTAATAAAAACAAATATAACCTAACCTAACTCTAACTCGGGTGTGCGAAATTTTGTACCTTTCGAACTAATAACGTAACATTTAAAAACAATTATATTAAAACACAACCAATAAAGGGGTTAATTGCCTCTACTGCTCCCTACTAGATTTGTGTCATATATATTTTTTTTTCTTACGGTATTTATATATTCATCTTATTTATATTTTTAAATATGTTGTATATGTTAAGTATACCAATTTAAATTAAATTAATATTATAAAATACAAAATTGAAACAAGTACCTACTTTTAAATATATATAGTACTTTACAGGTCAAATATCGCACCAGGGTTTTACAGTTTTGTAAAATATACTTTTAAAATTGTATTTAAATAGAGATACAAATAGAACAATAAAAAGAATTATAAAAAAATTTTTATTACTTTTTCGAAAAAATAATTAAGAACGAATACAGATATTTGGTATGTATTTAAATACAAATATAAATACTTAATTGAACGGCTATAAATATATTTTTTAAATAGCTGTTTAAATTATTTTATTTTATTTTTTGTAGGTCTTAACCTTTAAGTGCCACTCAACTAAGTCTTAGAAATTATTTAATGTGATAAATATTTAATAAAATAATATATATATATATTAAAATTATTACAACAATTGCATTCATAACACTTAGAACATTTTACATATTAATATTATATAATTTTGCCAATTTTTTCATAATACCTACTCGTATTACTATCACAACTTGTATATATTTATAATACAAGGTGTAGAGGGTCCCTTCAAAATTGTAGGAAAATAGGTAAATAATAAATAAAAAATGTTAATATAGTTATTCCATATTTAGACAATAATAAAAGAGAAGCATCCATAAGCATTATATATGCATAGTGTATCACATTTGTATTAATTCTTGGTTTGTTAGATATGGCATGTATAAGGTACAGTTTTTCAGGTGTAGGTTTGGAAAACAGAATCTCTAAAATTTAGTTTTTTAGCCATTTTCCAAAAGTTTAAAATATAAAAAAAATCAAGATTCTCCTAAAAAAATTATAAAAAAAATTAGTAAAAACAGTTTTTGAGGAATTAAATTTTAAGGAAATTGTATAAAAGTAAAAAGGTCCGTTTGTGCGGTTTAGTATATAATGTTATCTTAGAATATTCTGTATTTTCAATTTAATTAGGGACATTCTGTTTAATGTATATCATCAAATGTGTATGTTAAATAAAAATTTATTTTTATTAATAATACGTATAGAACCATGTACAAAAAAAGTAATTAAAATAATAATAATAAAATATATTAGTTTTTGGTCAACAATTTCAATATGTTGAATATTGATATTATGTTTAAATTATTTAAAATTAATAATTAATAATTTATTATAAGAATTTTTATTCAAAAGTATTTAAATAAAAATATTTGCATTTCAAGTACAAAACCTATGCAATATTACTTCTAATATTTTTAAAATACTTTATTTAAAAGTATTCTAAATACAATAAAAATATATATATTTATATATATTATAATATATATTCCACTAGGTAAATTATATTATATGTGTTGCACTGGCATTATGACGCCATTCAGTGATCACACCTTATCGATTTTTGGGAGTATGTTCTACACGCGTGTGAAGTTGGCGCCCCCCCCCTCCATGTTGCCGAATTGTTTCCAAATCTTCATAAATATTTTGAAAATAATTTGAATAAATTGGAAAACTCATTTTTAGAATTTGAAAACTATTATTTTGGTCGTGAGAGCTTTTTAAATTAGGGGCGGCCAACTTCACGCAGCCGTGTAGTTCAATTCATACCAAACTTTCACCAAAATGTTTTAGTAAACTTAAAAAAATGTTGTAATTCGTAAATGTAAATTCAAAATGTAAAATTTTTGAGATACAAGGAATTATATTATTATGACTTAGATCGATAGTAACTTTAGTTCGATTATAATGTATATAATTACAGGGTAATTTAAACTTTGATAAAAACGCATCATTTATAACGTCAATCCAAGCATTTGATTTAAATATATCATATTGCCTTGAACCACTCTTTTTTTCTATAATCAACAACTGTAGGTAAAATTGAACTATATGTTTCATAGGAAAGATCAAATTCAAAAAGTCTTTGGTCCAAGTTACTAAATAACAATGACGATAATGAAGATGAATTTTCGTCATTGTATAGTTGATCATTATATTTTTCTGGAAATGAATCAATACAAATCAGTACTTTCAATTTAATTTGCCAATTGTATCTATTATTAGACAATATTAAATATGTGCTGTTTGGCATTATTTTATAATGGAAATTCTTCGATAAATCAACCCACAAACTGCTGGATACTGCAACCAAGTTATGTTCATCATTCAATAGTTAGCTTTGTTTTCCTTTAGAACATTAAATAATACATCGTGATCTATAGTAGGTTTTTTCCTTTGCAAACAGCCTGCATATAAATTATAAAACATTAGGTAAATTTTTTTATATATAATTTCCAACAAAATGTATATTTATTAATTAAAAAGCTCATAAATCTAAGTTTTATATTTAAAATAACATAATGTGATATTAAACTTTAATGACAATAATAATATTCTAAGGAAAATTATGTGTTATGTTTAAATTATTGGAAACGTGTCAACAGATTCTTTTTAAAGTACTTTTGAGTAGCTGAGAAGGTTTACTCTAAAGATATGTACCTACAATGAAAATTTACAAAAAGGCCATTTTTATTGTGTACAAACAACTGTTTTCGTAGTAAATGGCTAAAAATTAGTATATACATTAAAAAAAAAGGCCTTTGAATGGATATTTTGTCTTTTATTGGTCGTGTGTTAAAAAGTTTCAAATAAAAATTGTAGAGGAGAAAATTCTCTACAAAAAAAAAAAATGTATTGCTTATGTACGAGCAATACACTCGCAAAAATCAGACTTTTAAAAAAATGGGTAATTGACAAGTCTTGTTACTCAAAAATGGTCACTTGTACACCAAAAATGTATTTTATTTTTTTATAGATAATTATCTTTTCTATTAATTTTATTTGAAACTTTTTATCGTACGACCAATTTAAAACAAGATATTCACTCAAAGGTTATTATAGTGACTTATGACTTCGAATAATCTTTGACGCAAGAGGCTTGTCGATGAGGACATTTTGGACAATGTTCATAACGGATTAATAAAGATGTGTGCAAAAATGCAGCTTGACACTAATTTTTTGGATTTGATATACTAATTTGATTGGGCTATTATTTCAAACACTGATTAAACAAAATTAAATAACAAAAACTGTTAAACGTTAAATAACGTTTAAATAATAAACGAAAAATTAAAAAAACAACTAAAAAAGATTATTAAATAACGTTTAAAAAATTAATAAAATTAAACGTTTAAATGTACAATAACGTTAACCAATTTAATTTTATTAATTTAAGCCCTGGTTAAAACACCTATTGTAAAAAATTTAGAGTGAATTTTATTTGGGATTTTTCATTTATTGCATTTAAAAAAGTTATTAAGGCTTAAAAAGTAAAAAAAATAAACTTTTTAAAACTACAATAACTTTTTTTTTAAATTATTAAATTTAAAAACCGAAATGAGGTTCATTCCAAAATGTTCTTTATTGATTTGATACTAGATATTTTTCTCTAAAATTACTTTTAAAACCCATTTTAACACTTTTGCATATGTTTATTTAATAAATATTGTGATTACACAACAATAAAAAGTGATGGAGATACGGGACTAATTTTAAATTACTTTTAAATTGTATTTAAATATTATTAAATTATTATATTTTGATATTTATAAAATGTATTAAAAATTGCCTATACACAACCCCTTACAAAACGAGTGTGTAACGTCCTTTTAATTGATTTGATAGTCGGCTGGTCTATTGCGATCGCTTGTGTTAGAGCACGTTTAGTTTTAGGTAGTACATACTACTTGTTCCTCATATTTGTTTAAAATACAATATTATTTCTAAACACTAGTTTAAACTGTCTTATTTAAACCTGCAGTTAATTCTAACTTTACCTAGTCAAACCCAAGTTTAACGAAAGGGGTTTGTGGAAACTGATTTTGACTAGTTAAAATGAATTTTGACGGAATTCTGGTTTTAACTGTAACATAAGTATAGCTACAAATAAATAAATAGTATATTATTGTATAACCAATACATTTCGTTGCTAAGCTCAAAATCTAAAACATCATAATTTTATTCACTTAAAATATTGTCTTCTATCGATTTTATAATAGGTATTCTATTTTAATTACCTAACTTTATAAACCCGTTTTAACATGTATTTTTTAAACAAGTATCTTGGTTACATATCAATAAAAAATGGTACTATCCACTGACAGGACTATTTTTAAATTACTTATAAAATATATTTAAATATTTTTAAATCAGTTTTAAATAAATCCTGTGTCAGTACATATTAATATTGTTGAATAATCATGATATTTGTTTAAAAAATTATAAGTGCAACATGTTTTAACATTGTTTAGTAGCTTTTTCTTACACAGGAAAACAGACTTCTTTAAACTTATTAAATTTAAAATTTTTCACTCGCTTATGTTCAACAGGTGATAAATCGACAAATAATGTTTATTTTTTCTATACATGTCATATTATATTAGTGATTTATATTTTATATGTAGAAAATATTTTACCAATAAAAAACTTTATGCTCAGTTTCTAATTGGAAATATCGTCTAGTACAATTATTAAAAATCTTGAAAGAATTGAAAATACAATTTTTTACGTACATTTAAGAATTTACGGATTTATTAGGTTACATAAATTCTCCTTGTATCTGCCATTGTTTATGATTAGTGTATTGAACATTTGAATATATCAATAATTTATACTATAGTGATTATTATAAATGAATATCTATGTGATATATATATATATACACTTTAATCTGATTTTAAATTATAGTTGACATATTATTAAATATATTGCAAGTATTTTCTCAAGATTTTTTCTTTAAAATATGCATCATATTATAAAATGTATTCAAAATGAATATTTTATATTTTATTCATCAAATAAATTTTTAATTAAACTGATAAAATCATATTATTTACTCGTATATATATGTAGGAATATGTATAATATAATATATTGATAAATATTAAATTCCTTATTCTTTTTTCTAAAGGCTATGGCTTGTCGTAGCAAATATAGATCTCAATTCATTTTTCTCTAATACCATTGCCTTTATATGGAGATACCCGTTGCATCTATCATTAAATTTATGACGTTACTAAAATTGTTTAAGTAATACCTTACGGTTTGCAAAAAAAGAATAATACAAATTTACGTTTACATACTACGAAAAATATGTAATAATTATTTAAAAATATAATTTGATATATTTGAATAGATATGATTCTGATTTTTAGACAGCAGTAATTGTGTTTATGACAATTTAACGATATATGACCGGATCGGTGGTGGTAATCAAACAAAACCGTTAATTGGTACATATTGTGGAGAACGTATACCTAATAAATTTACACTTAAAAATAGTGTTATGTTGATATTGAAGACCGATCACTCGAGCGGCTACAAAGGATTCGAAATAGATTATGAGTTGCAAGGTAATTACACAATAATATAGTATTAATAATATATATTTGTCTGCTCTTCTTTCTTAATTTAAAGGTGAAAATTGCAAACTAAGTGTCGAGGTGGATTGTTTGAAGGATAAAGTGTTGTGGTTGGAATATTTGGATTCATCTGTTTCGACCTCTTTATTTTTACTTAAGTATTTAAAACGTTTGAGTGTGATAGATGCTCTGATAATGTACTAGTATACGGGGTATCAGAATTATCATCTTAATCCAACGTATCGCTGATGACAAGATGTCCTTTGATAAAATTGTATTGCCTATTGTAGTTAATCTTTCTTTATCCTTCAATTAGTTCGTATAGGTAAAGTCTTACCTAATAATGATCGCGTAATGAAAATATTTTTTTGGATCCAAATAGGATACTATATAATGCAAATGTATTAATACAGCGCAACGGTGAGGCCAATAAAAGTGATACTATTTTCCCTACCATGTTTTCGCATCGTCAAAGACAAAACACTACAACGCTGCAAATTTGCCATTCTGAACTTGACCATAGAACTTAAGCTGGATAAGTTAGACTATGGATAGTCTACTTCTCTAAGGTCCCAATGGGCTAGTAAAAATACGGTCGTTTTCTTCATAGACCTACAAACATTAACCCATAATTTCAGTATCTATTTGTAAATCTATTTTTGGATTCTGTAAGAACTGCCGTGGTTTCAGAACAAAAATGTTATATTTTCTCTGGTTGAATAATTTTTTTTCTGATTGTTAGTTAGGCCTTACTAATTATAACATATGTAGTTATCATAGATGTTATAATACTAGTAATTGTTCAAGGGTATCCGGAGTACTCATTGGTATACGTTTAGATTTATTTTCTAAATTAATTGTTGTTCCTGATATCAATGTTGAGCAATTATTTGTTGAGTTTTCTAATGGTTCTTCTAAATATTTAATTAATGGTGTACATTTTTCTCCTCTATGTCCATTTTTATTGTTTGAAAATTGTATGCCTATCGTTGAGATTATTTTACAACACCATCCTAATTACACCTTCATAATCTGTGGTGACTAAAACTTATTAGATATTTTTTCGGTCTAACGATATGTATGGTATTACTTATTCTTCATCTTCTTCTTTTTGGATTCCATGTGTATCGGAAATATGTGTTTTTAATATCAACTTCCAAAAAATTCCATTTGTAGTTCCAAGGGTTCCATTTTTCACTTAGTATTTTGCAGTACTGATAGTATTACTGTTAATGAATCTTTTGTTTCATTTGTCTCGTCAATTTATCAACCATGCTGTTATGCTGAATAATATAAAATTGTTATTGCTTTTTGAAAAATTCTCAAATGTGTACTTTTTTTAATTAAAATTCTTTTTTTTAATAAATATAAATAAAACGACTATAAAAACTTTGATAGAAAATGGTTTATAATACAATAATAAGTGTACATCTCAGTAACCTTTCCACTTGCACTTTTAAAAATATCATTTTATTTTAAAGGTAATTTTTTTTCAAGTTACGAATCATATAATTTGTATATTTAAATGCTTATTTTAATATTTGTACAGGATGTGGAGGTGAAATTACCAGTCCAGGAATAATTAAATCACCGAAAAATATAGAAGACACATTCGGTATTATTGGATATCCAAGCAATTCAAACTGCACTTGGATCATTCGAGCTCCACCGGGACAATTGGTACAGCTCGTGTATGTTTTAATCGATATACTTTAATTTTTATTTAAATTTTTTTTTGAGCAAATAGTTTTTTTTTTTTTACAGGTTTACCAAATTACACATAGAACCCGGGTATAACGATGCTAATGATAATGGAGAAAATATAGATAGATGCCCGTTTGATGCTGTTATCGTTTATGACAAGTCCGATATAGGAAGTAACAACACTGAAAATGTATTTTGTGGAAATTTAGATTACGGATTGCCCGAAATCAAGTCTAAAACAAATACAATGTATGTCCAATTCATTTCCGATTCTTCGAGAAATGGTGAAGGATTTTCTGGTGAAATATCATTTGTTTATGGTAAATGTTTATATATTTTTTTATTTATCTATTTTTATTTTAGCATATTTCGGAAATACTCATAACATGTTGAAAAATATAATAAACTTAATATTAGAACCTCACATTATAAATTTCGAAGTAGAATTCAAAATGATTTATAATAGAATATAAATAATGTTTTAATTTTAATTATTAAAGTTTTTGAAAAATATTTCACTATATACTAGTAATAGTTCAATAGTTTAATATAACATATATATTTATTGTATTTTTATATAATAATGAATTAAAAAACAATATTTGTAATTATTAAGGCTGGGCAAGTTAACGATATTTTTTAACCCGTTAAGTTAAGTTAATTGAAAATAATATAAGCTAAGTTAAGTTAAAAGTTACTCGTATATTTTTTTATAAACTATTAAAGTTAAAAGTTAACTTTGAAAAAATAAAGTAACTTAACTTAGTTAAAAGTTAAAATTTCCTAATTAAGAAAAAAAGTCGATATACCTATTATATCGTAAAAGGTAAAAAAAGATGGTTATTCTTTAAGATCAAAAAAACTACTCGGGACTTCTTCTGCCTGAAAAAGTGTATACATGTAAAAATAAAAATACAACACGTCATTTTAAAACCCATGCATAAATAAGAAATCAGAAAATAACTTCTAACTTCCAAGAAACCTACATTATTGTTTGATTCACACTAATGTAGTATAAAATAAGCAGTACCTACTACTTCAATATATTCTCTATACTGGATGGACATAAATACCAGCCTCCATGTAGTTAAAAAGACCGGGCTCAGTCCAATATTCGTGAACGGCCAACGTCGCGGCGTGTGCGTGAGTGGTACATCGATTCTTAACGATTACGTACACGCTATTCTAGGTGCCTACTAAAATTGTGTATAGGTACCAAAAAGTAAAATCCCATTCTAAAATTTGCATTGTTCTTCGGGCAAAATTTAACTTAATTTAGATACTTTTGTATAAAGTTAACTTGAAGTTAACACGTTAGTTTTAATAAAAAGTAACTTATTAAGTTAAAAGTTAATTTGAAAAAAAAAGTAACGCGTTAAGTAACTTAATTAAAATTAACTTAACTTTTTAACTAAATTTTAACTTTTAACTCGTTTTTGCCCAGCCTTGGTAATTATTATTAATTATTAAGTACAGGCAATCATAGATTACAACCTATCAAGATTTTTATTTAAAATATATTATATTTTATAGTTTAACTTTAATTATTGTTGTAATTGAGTAGTACGTACGATTATTAAATAAGTACTAAACAATAAAACTAACAATCGAAGCTGAAAATTTGTATCCTATTTATTTTATAATTGATATAAGATGATTATGTGCAAGATGGTGTTGTAGAATAAATAATTGTCTCCCTTATTATATTATATTATATTTTATAATAATGTGAGTGAAACTATTTTACTTTGGCTCTAACACTATATTTCATATCCTGTTCAAATTTTTAAATTAGTTTTTTTAATATAAATTATATTTGATATTGTTCAGGTGAATCGAGTGGTTGTGGAGGTACAATAAGGTTGAACCATTCAAATAGTATGTCCGGATATACATTAAGAGCTCCAAAATTGCCAACGAAAACCAATTTGGATTGTGGATGGTTGATATTAGTAGAACCATCGTACGTTGTGCAGATTCAAATAGTTAGCTACACAGAAACGCCGAAATGTCCTTTGAACACGACAGATTGTAGATGCAGTACCATACAGGTAAGGAATCACTAGGTAGATTAAAATTACCTACATTTTACCATCCAATTATTTTTTGACGTTAGTCACATAATATTAAATAATTATCATTTTAAATAGCATTTTGAACTTTGAAGTCGAAAATTTGAAGGTAAAATAAAATTTGCGTGTAGATAAATAATAAGATAGATAATGTTCTGTATTGTCTATAAAGAATATTAGATTCTACGCAGTGCAAAGAAGCTATTGATTTTGGAATGATATTTTTTTTTCTATAAGCAACTTTTTAGCCAGAAAAAGTCGAGTTGGAGTTTTAGAGTTTGTATGCTAATGATAGCAACTTGGTTCTAATAGAAAATTGGTACATTGAATATGACATTTTTTAATTTTTCCATTAGTTTTCTTAAGTTTGAAGAAAAACAATCTTGCATACGGTATATGACTTACATCGTACAACTTACACTACACATACTCTCTATACAAATGTATATGGTGTATACATATATATATATTAAGTAGATATATATTATGACTTTTATGGTGTATGCTGACATTTTAGATTTTGAGTGGAGTGAGAAAGCTATTGATTTAACGTTTTTTTTTCAAGTCCAAACACATCTTGCCTATATCCCATAATTAACTTTATATCTATGAAATTTTTGCTTTTCTCAATCATATTTTGTTTAATATAAAAAGCGGGAACATACCTAATAAAATGAAGCATGATATATAAAACCATGCTCAGAATAGTTTTTTTATCGAATCAAATGATTAATCAATGATTCAAAATTTAATATATCCACCACCAGTATCCTACCCGACGTAAAAAGTATTCCACCCCTAATGACACTCTACTAGCGTTATACTTTCACCTCCTACTGATCGAAATTTTGCAGATTGAATCATAAAAACGATCCCTTAGATAATTTTAAAGTACTGCATTGTACTTGATTGGATAGAACCCCTTCATTCTGAAAACTATTGGTTGTAAATGTTCATTTATATTGTTTATAATTAGACACCTAGTAATACGTTACGCATAAACTAAGTTTTATATTATAAACAGGCGACGAAATATTTAATTTAATTTTACTTAATGTTAGTTCTTCGATGGTCCCGGACGTATGGCTACAAATATTCGTCAATATTGCTTGGGAAGTGCTGATCATCCTCCACTAGTGTCATCTGGAAGCGTAGCATATATACTATACGCCGTATTCGATACGGATGTAGACGTAAATTTCGAGATAAAGATAACGCCGGCTATATGTAAATATTATCAATTTTATTTAAAAAATAATTTATTACTTGATTTGTGTTTTTTAAACAGCAATCTGTGGACCAAGCCAATTAGTCGTAAGCGACCAAACACAAGTATTGACATCTCCAAACTATCCGTTGCCGTACGGAAACAATTTGGTTTGCACTTGGTCAATAGAAAAAAATAACACAGTTGATAGTATTATGTTACGTTTCACGGATTTAGATTTAGAAAGTTCTAAAGAATGTTTGTCTGATTATTTAGAAGTACGCTACACACAGGTAAATATAACAATACACGTTGTTTTTATAATAAAAATGATGCATTTTATTGTGTTTGATTTATCAGAGTGCAAACGAAGCATAAAATAGAAATATTTTAACACCTTCACATGAAATTATTTTATATACACATTTAATATACGCGTACACTTTTTAAAATTATTTATGAGCAGTAGCGGTTAGTGTTAAGTCTCGTTTGCACGATGATCGTAAATGTGACAGTTTCTGTCACGATAGTAACTATCACATTTGTGATGGTCACAATATCACCATGTATATGGCATTATAGTCACTATCGCACTATCGTGACAGTACTATCGCACGATGTGATAGTTTATAGTACTCTAACGACAGTAAACTCAACAATCTCACCTAATATCATGGTATGTATACCATTTGTGACGGTGATAGTGTATGATTTTCGCTCCGTGGGCCGGCATTGCAGAATATATTATGTCGAGGTAACTACACACCGTGTAGACATCGAACTGATAATACTATCACGACAGTACTATCGAGGCGGTTATCATGATAGAACTTTTGTGAAAGTACTATGACCGTGTAAATGAGGCTTTATGGAATACAAACGTACGTGCATCGCCTAATGTTTCAGTAAATTAGTGTTTTCATATATATTATTATTACGAGTATTAATTCATCTATGTTTTAATAAAAATAAACATTTATTATAAAAAATAATATGCATATATAATATATATTATATATATAGAAAAAATAATAACTGTTGAGAGTATTACAAAACAAGATTATAAGTAACGACCGCGAACGTATATACAGGACTGTGAACGCCTATTCTCTTAATGCATTAATATTTCTCCAACAAATGAGTTTTCTTTATGCGCTCACGCTATCTATTGTAACCTTTATGTGACTGAAACGGTACCTGGGTAACTTTTCAATTTTTTAATTTATTTTTCTTTCAAATTTTTGGTAGTTATGGTTTGTAACTTCGTGACATCTCTAAATATCATATATATTTTATGGGAATATATTTTTCAATTGAATAGTGATTAATATTTATACCTTAAAATAACATTGTAAATTTTACATAATTTAAGAACGTAGTAGGTACCTGGATACCTCTATATATTTTATACCAATGAAAATTAAATTTATTCAAATAAAAACTTAAATCAACTTTGATAATCATATTTATTAATAACAAACATTAAATTATTAATAGTACAAAAAAAAAATTAGTTTTTTTACATATTTATTATATTTTATTACATATATATTTTATTAATTATTATTATTTTTATTATCTTAGATATTAAAAGTATAGTGATATAAAAATATTAAATAATGAGTTCCATAATGAAGAGCGAGAAAAAAAACCTAAAAAACAACGAAAAGTGCATATTTTATAAAAATCTATCTTACGTACCTAGGTAGTT
>JAIPRL010003176.1:0-49706 GCA_025469235.1 Pemphigus obesinymphae | reverse complement strand
TATGAGGAAGGTGGGAGTAAGTGAAGAAGATGCGGGAGATAGAGTTAAGTGGAAGTGTAGGACCAGGGTGGCCGACCCCAAATAGTTGGGAGAGAAGGCGAAGGAGAAGAAGAAGAAGAAGAAGATATACTACCTGGTGATCTGAAGCCAAATTACTTATATTGTTATACAAATCTTTAATACGATTCAAATTAGAATACGGTACGGAAATATATGCTTCAGCAAAAAAAAAATTACTTAAAACATTAGACCCAGTACACAACCCTAGCCTTCAATTAGCTGTGGGCACCTTTAATCTAGTCCGATTGAAAACATCTATGTAATCATCAATAAACCACTTACGCATTATAATATTATATATTTAACTCTGAATTTTGATTATTACCTGCTTACCGGCTATTGACTGGATATTTTTACTCTTTTAATAATTTTGTAGGATATTTTTTAATTTTTATTATGATCAAATTTTTTTAAACATAATATAGTAGGTAGTTGGTTAATAGTTTTTCCATTTTAATTTCAAACTTAACGAGTGAAAAATTATTTTTTGTTCATCTTTATACATTATGTACGTATATATGAGAGGTGTTCTCTATAAGCTAGGTCAAAAACTGTATGTACTAACTATATATCATATACCTACGTATAGCGTGCTTGCACCGGTTTGTTCGCTCCGAATTGTACACTCATAAAAAAATGCATTTACCTACATAAAATTCGCAGGAAAACTGTTCATGTAGTATTTTTTTTTTCTACTGATGCGCATCATGTGAAATTCAAATTTCTTTATATATAGTCGTATTTATTATATAAATATAATATAATATATAGGTTAACTCGTTTCCGTTAAAAAAACTACTATTATGTCTATACTGTATAATTAATAATAAAACGATAATAATATAATAATAATAATAATAATAATAATAATAATAATAATAATAATAATAATAATAATAATAAAATACATATAAATTTAATAGTATATAATAGTATGTAGGTGATATTATGTATAATTTACAATAATCGATATTGTCAAATTGCGGTTGTGTATATAGGTAGAGCCGTATTTATAATATTATATATGGGCAACGACGACAGCAGGACGTGCTCCGGTGCTCCGCTGGCATAAAACGACCGCCTCATCCACATTATCGTGAAACTAAATACGTACATATATATATATACCTATATAAACGGCTTGCAGTTTTAACAACCAAGTAAAGTACACAATAAACAGACGTTAATCGTGTTTTATTCCATCTGCCGTCTATATATTATTGATTTTGACTGGTTCAGATTTGTTTAATAACAGTATATATAATATACCTGTAATATTATTGTGTAATATTATGTGTATTAGGTGTGCATTATTTTGCATTAACAAAAATCACCAATTTTTTTTTTTTAATTTTATTGCTGATATTATTGATAATAATGAATAATAATGAAAACTGTTTTCCCATTTGAGCGACCAATATAGGCACACGATTTTTAGGGGGAAAAAATGAAAAATTTAAAGCATATAATATGTGATATAAATGTTCATTTTAAGATTTATAAGGACCATTTTTTAAGCATTTTATGAAATTTTTAACGCATATTTGCATATTTATGATTTTCAAGGACACGTGAATCTTAACCATAGTTACGACTATTATGTATATATATATAATTATGGGCGTCAGAGGATAAACATACGATTGACGATGGATTATTGCACAGCCGAAGTTAGGTACTAGGTATACCTGTAATAAAAATATTGATGTTCGAAAAAAAAAAAAAAATAAATAAATAAAAATTGGTGGAATTGGAATTTTGGTTGAAGTGTAATTGTTTGTCCTCTATTATCTAAACATCACCTTATGGGTGCTTATAATATATATATATATATATATAGGATAAGATTTACTAATATGGTCCGGATTGTCTAGACGGGAAAAAATGTATAGGTATACGGGTGAACAAAATCGATCGTCTCGCTGTAGAAAAAATAAAATAGTAAAAAAGGGTTACCGCGAGATATATGTACGAGTATATTAACGACTTATACCGGGGAGAACGGGGGACGGGCTTAACGCGCGTAAGTAACAATTATTATTGTACACGCGTATTTTAATGTTCTGCCCGGCACGTTTGCCCGGCGATAATCGCCAACGATAATGTTTATTATTAACAATAATAGTAATCATAATAACACACACACACACACACACACACATATATATATATATAATATTCTAATCGATTGTACAGTAATATTATAATGTATAGGTACGCGTATATATTATTAAATGCGTGCTTCACGCTCCTGTCCCTTGCGGTGGCGGCGGCTGCGTGCGTTCCGTTTTGCGTGCGCAAACTCTGGCCGACGTCAGCGGCCGCGACGGTGGTGGCAATAATACAATTATGTCGTTATCATTATTGGACGCGGTGCTAAAAGGAAATCGAAAAAAATAAACTACGACCCTCTTTTACCACCGTAATATACATAATATATTATAACATTCAACGTACACATAGGTACAATATATATATATATATATTATATTATATTATTCTATATAGTAACGTAATTTATAATATTATTATAATATTATATAGTATGTTTTTTGTATTATTGTACATATTATATAGGTGCTATGACAACCGGCGGTTGACGGAGCAACGGTCTTTTCCGACTCGGAAAACCGCCGTCGGGGTTGAGCCCTGCACGCCTCCGGTTTATTATTTTTCTTTTTTTTCATACACGTCGTGGCACGTTTACACCGGAGCGCACGACAAGTGGCACGGAGGGGGGGGGCACACGACGATAATCTCTACTACTACCCTCTACCCGCCCAGCTTCAATCGCCGCCGGCTGCGGCGGCGGTGACGGTGGCGGCGACTCGTCTCTCCGTTCACGGGACACGCGCGCGCGCCACCGAGAGATTCGGTTTTCCACCCCGTCGCCGCAGACGCCGCGGTGCACGACAACAGCAGCAGCTATATTCCCACCACGCGCGCAATAGTCTGTCGATCTCACCACCGTTGCAGCCGCCCGCCGCGCCGGTTTTCCGCGAAAACTACCACCGTCCGCCCACGTACGAAAATCATAATAATATAGCCGACGGCAGAGGGCGCCACGGCGGCAGTGGCAGCAGCAGCAGCAGCAGCAGCGATCGCCGTCGCCGGGCCGCGCGGTTCCCCCTCGCGCACCGCACGCGTACTCGCCGACGTAAACCTCCCGGCCCGGGTGGTAGTGGCGGCGGCGGCAGCTCCAAGCGGTGTAAGCAGTCAGTCGGTCACGACGTCCCGGTGAGCGACGTTTGTACGTACTTATGTCTTTGCGTGTATGCATGCGTACGTGCGTGCGTGCGATCGAGCGATCGTTTTTTTTTTTACACTGCTGCAGCGGGGTTAAATAGTAACGACGTTCTCTCTATATAAACGAGAATACTTTTTTTATTTGGCGCCGCGTGAAAACTGACCGCACCGCCGAGAACACCCGGAAGACCACACGCCGTCCCGTTTTTCGACCACGTTTTCGGGTGGCCACCGTCGTCCAGTCGCACGACGTTTTTCCTGCCGAGCGGTCCTATATAGCCGTTCGCGGTGCGGCGTGAAAACTCGCACACCGCACTGGCCTTCCGGTGAATATATACATACATCACGTACAGCGTGATAAAATCTCGCACGCGAGTCCGACCCTCCTGCCAGCCGAGAGGGTAGGCTTTTATTAAATTCCGAGTCATAATAATATATCGACACGATTATATACGTACGACGACCTTTAATCGCGTACTTAAAAAAAATCCCCCTTTTACAATCTCAAAACACAATCGGCCCGCTATAATATTGTTGCAAATACAAATTGTTATAGATTTCGGCGTGCAATTGCGAGCAGTGGGATTATCGCGTTTATAGGACACGGGCATAAAAAAATGATTTCAAACGTGTCAACGGTCATTGAACGGCGAAGAAATTACTTCTTTAAAGGGCTCGGAAGCCCGATAAAAGTCACAGTGGCCAGACCACCGTCGACTTTGCCGTTATCTTCGATCCGTCAGACATGCGTTTGATTTCCGATTGACGAGAGCCCGTTGTCAGACAGCACGATGATTTGGTCAATGAAGTCTTTGGACGGTGGTGACGGCGGTGATGAAGATGACGCCGGTGGCGGAGGCGGAAGCATCAAAGTCGTCAAGTGGCAACAACGTAGACGTCTGAATTCAGCCACTTTAGCAGCAGTACCGTCAAGCAAATGGACAGCCACAACCATGTTGCTATTCATGTTGATCAGCGGCACGGCTGCCGTGTTATCAAATTCTACATTCAAAGGTACGGTGTCGTTTACATTGTTTTTACCATAACGGTTTTATGTACAATATTTTATAGAATATATTAACAAATTATATTTAATCAGTGTGTAAAATAATAATAATTAATATTGATAAGGATTATAGATTGATAGAAATATAGTAAATAACCGTTAAATAATATTAGAGCTAGGTTTGTCTTAGCCAATGCCACTGCGGAATTGTTATTATGTAAATACACGAAGACGTATGTATACGTTGCGTCTGATTGTATTTGTTGACCGCGTTGGACATGGCTATGCAAAATGATTAAAAATGATATCTTTAATAAATTATGTTTGATTTTTTTAAGTATAATGTTCTCACCATGATATTTTATAGTACATTGTAGTGGTTATAACATGTGAGAATAACGGTGGCGGTGTCATATTGTAACGTGATATAGGTACCTATATATTATATATAGCTACTATATACATAATATAGGCGCACAGATGAATCGGGAACGTAATATATTATGATACCTACCGTGGATAAGAATATTGTGGTATTAATATCTAATACAATATGTGTCACGAGAGAAGGGATGCAAACACTATAATATGACGATGCGGAACGGTACAATATAACAGAGGACTGGTTTTTGGGTAACCGATATTCAAAAGATAGAGTGCTGCAGGTGTAAGCTATTGTTTTTTTTAAAAAATTATTATTATTATTATTATTTCACCGGCAATATTCATATAAATTACGCAATAAAGTGTGTTCATAGACTGTATTTTTTACTTACATATAATTATATAAATATATAGGCATTTCAGTCAACGGTATATATCTACAGTAAATTTTAATTCTAATTAAAATTTAGTCTATATAATCATTTTATAATGTTCCTAATGAAAAGTCGACCTATGCTACGTAAAAATAAATGTTCCCAGTGGAAAGTCAATAATATCTAAATGAAGGCTATATAAAGTTTTACAGATGTTGTTTAAAGCTTTTTTGAGCTTTTATTCAATTGGTGGGGTGAGAAATTCCAAAATATCAGTACTCCGATTTTGTAACTTATCCCCATTTTCAAATTCTCGATAGCCACATCATCTGCATTTTGGGTATAAAACACTTTGCTTCAGTTACAAGAGACATTGCAGTAAAAATAAATTGTATCCAATTTTTATTTTGGCCAGAAAATCATTTCGCCCAGAGAACAATTTGATCCAATATAATAATCTATAATATTGTGTCCGAATAGAATTATTTCTTTCAAAGAGATTTTTTCCCAATAAATTGTGTTTGATGATATTTTATTTAAATTATCAAAATAAAATTCACATAATATTATATAAAATTAATTTCTGAATATTTGCACGGAATCTAAGTTGATATAACCAATTTATCTGAGATACTCTTTCACTTCATCTCTCTGTTTCGTGCAATTTTCAATACTTACGATTCGCTCAATTCGAAGCGGATTAGTTATCTCTGAATCTTTTTGCTAACTAAGATTTTAACTTGAGAATGGCCGTCTCATAATTGAGTAATTTGAGTTTCGTTTAAATTTTGAACTGTCAATTTCCCTATAGGATACCATAGATTTGCATGGTTAAGTAGAACCTTCTACTCAATTTTAGTTAGACCACATACCATTTTAGAATTTCCGAAAAACTAGTACAATGATATTGTAGTAAAAATCCAAGTGGGAGAAGCTGCATCCAATTATTCCCCCTACACACGTACGCCCCCTTGAATATTATGGACTATTTCGTGTTGGACATAATAGGGACTTGGACAAAAATGTATTTGGACGTAATAACTTGGCCTAAAGTATCGGCGGAAAATTGAAATTGTACGAAACCCCCGCTAACCTCTGCGCCACCACACACACATATATGGGTACATTTTTGCGGACGGTCCACCCGCGAAGCATATTTTTTTGGCCAAATATATTGTTTGGGGGGGGGGGTGTTTGAGGTCATATTGATGCTTTATTTCAGTCATATAACTCGAAAATGGATACGGACGACACTATAACACTGCCAAACGTGGGTTTGTTTTGCATTTTAAAGGAATACACCTCATTATAATATATAATATGCCCGGCGTTAAACTCTGTCGGAATGGTGCGATGCAGAATCCGACGATTTAACATACGCACGTAAAAATAGACGTCCCGAGACTGCGGGTTTTAAATTTAACGAAGGCGTATGTATCATCGAGCCCGGGTGGTGTATAATATATATTATATTATTATTATCACGCGCACATGTGTGTATTTCACCATTTCGCCGTATATTTATATACAATAATATATTAAAAAAATGTCAGCGGCGATTTTGCGGACGACCCGTCGCTCGTCGCCGACTGAATCATAAAAATCCGTTGTCGCCGTCCGATCTATTTATTATTAAACGCGCCGTATCACAATATATATATATATATATATATATATATATATATATATATATATACACATACATATGTATATTTATATAAACAGTGTGTGTATAAGTATAGTCGTGTACGACACGACCGACAAGTGTACGCGGCGCGCTTATACGCCACCAAGAAATTTATATATAGACGCGACTCGGACGCGATTCGAATGCGTTTCCCGACCCACTCTATAGACCGACCGGCCGACGGTCGAAACGGACACGGTATGTATACGCGCGCGCGTACGTAATATTCACATTTTATAAATACCGTCCCGTCCGGCGGCGTCTATAGAGTCGTCGTCGGCGAATCGCCTCGGTTTTGCGCGTGACGTTTTTTTTTTTTAGGTTTTTTATTTTATTTTATTCTTTTTTTTTTATGGTCAACACACGTTTCTAAAAATGGAACCGTCCGCCGTTCCGGCCGCTTTCGTTACGCTACGTCACGTCACCCCATTCGTACTTCGTACATATATACAATAATAACATACGAATATAATATATAATACATATTATGTAATATGTAATAATGTTATAATACGTACGTGAATGCCCGCCCCTCCTCATTCGCAGTAAAGATCTAAAGGGGACATAAACATAAAAATATTTTTTCGTATATATAAATAATATCTAAAGCATATTAAACGGAGAATTAGTTTTCATGTGATTTCAACAGATGCAAAAGTGTTGTATTATAAATATTATTCGAAAATCGCGTGTAAAATAAAACATAACGAGTTTACGACCGACAACAAAAACACAATAATAATAATATAAGAGACTTATGGACGAAGTTTGTCCTAGATATAAAAAAAACTCGCCCAAATATTTATAATTTTATCGATGTTTTTTTAATAGCTTGTGTTCAAAATATCACGCACTCAAAATATACCGGACCTACGATAGTTCATTTAAAATATGAACTAGTTCAAAATAATTTAATTGAACCAAGTTTAATTGACTACCTAGTTCGTTGTTTCTTAGGTAAACTTGTTTCGTCAGTTTTCAGTCAACTTTGTTAGTTCGTTTGTACATTAATAATATTATGAAAGTTCATATTTTAAAAATTTTCTAATTGTTTCCATAATTTTGTTTTATCAATAATTGTACCCAATAAAATAGTTATTATCATTCAAATAAAATAAAAATTGTGTAGATACCTATTTTTGAGAAAAAATTAAAATAAACTTTCAAAGTTTCATTTAAAATTTAGTTTATAATATTCTTTAGTATTTGTACATAAATAATTGTTGAAGATAATACATAATATTCAAAGTACTATAATCATTTATTCCTCTCAGAGTTTCAGCTATATTCGGGATAGTGTATGTAAAACTGAAGCTCATTTAAAAAGGGAAGAATCGGTATATTTATGAAATAAAGGTAATCAGTGTTATACGTATATTTTCAGTACTTTCAATTAAGGGCGTATAAAGTGTATTTACCTCACCCCCAATAATACAAACGTGATTTGGAAGCTTTGGGTGTGTTGATCCCCCTAAAAATGAATTTTGTATTCTTCAAATAATGATAAAAATAAACTAGAAGGAAGTGGGGCGATTGTCATGTCATCCACCTCAAATCCACCACTATACTTCAACCTTCATTTAAATCTATCAACCATATAATTATTATATTAAATTATTATTAACCATTATATTATGAACTATGATCCATGATCAAACTTTTCATACGATATTTATATAGGTATTACGATCTATATATTTTGGTATTACCGATTTCAACAAGATTTCTGACTTCGAGTCCAAATCTCTCTCTTAGTACATATAATGTGAATTTTTTAACAAAAATAAAGCAAATATTTTTGTTTTTTATCAACATTTTGATGACTATTTGGTTGGAGAATGGATTTTACAATTTGATGGATTTAACATTTTTCATATATATTGCTATAAAAGTGGTGAATTAGTCTTATTATGAGTATATTATAGGACATCGCATCTGCATATTTTCAATGAAAATCTAGTATTAGAATTTCTAAATTTTATCAACTTATGAATATCTTAAAAATATGAAACAAAAAATACGATACATAAAAATATTAGGTATTTAGTGCCCTGCATAGTCGTTTTTTAAAATATATATTTATTAAATGTAGTTTTAATAATATTAAATAAATAAATATCTTATGAAATGTTATGAAAATTTATCTATGTAGGAAAAACTACTAGAACGTATGTTCTCAAATTGATAAACATTTTTTCATTACCTGTAAAGGAATCTTAAAACTGTTGTTTTAGTGACATTCTTGACATTTTTTTAGTGTTAAAATGGTTTACTAAATATTTTGTTGGACCTCCCTTCAGAAAATCCTGATTGAACCACTGACCAGGGACGGCATTACGAATTGCAGGGCCCCAAGCAAATTCATTTTTGGGGTCCTAATTTTTTTAAAAACAGTTATATTAGGAAATTTAAGGAAGAAATACTTTAAATAATATTGTGGTGAAAATTATGCGTAAAAAGGAATAACTAAAAAATATTGTGTTTTCTTCTCAAAATACAAAATATACAAAATTACAAAATATATGTTTAAAACCTTCATATTGCACAAGGGCCTAAGCAACTGCTTCGGTTTCATTGCCCTTTCGCCGGCCCTGCCACTGACAAGGATGCAATTTAAACTTACATCTTAATAATGATTTTAACTTAAATGTAATTAAACTAAATCGATTAAACTCTACTAGCCAATTAAAAAATATAGTAACTGGTCATTCCATTGTACTCCAATTCATTATGCATCGCTCCGATGCGGATTATAAACATTGTACTTCATAATATGATCGTCGCTGACATTCCATCGTGAGATAAAATATAATAATATGATTATTATCATAATATAATAATATATCGAGAAACATTTCATCGCATGACACTTAATCGCAAGATTATTTCACTTTTTAGATATATCACTTATATCGTACCTAATCAACGTATATATACATTTTTAATGCATAATACAATAATATGTAAAAACCAAATAAAATTTAATACAAATTGATTTATTGATTTTATTACATAATTCTATGTATTTAACTTACCCATAAACGTAAAATGGAGGCTTAGGAAGGCTATGAACTATACCTCCCTGAACTATTTCAAGCCCTGTATATGATATTTCACATTATTTTAGATCTCATATTGTATAGTCGTATGGATAAAAATGTATGTAGGTCTACTTTACATTAAATGTAATTTAATGATTAGTAAATAGTAAATTATATTAAGCCATATGCATTTTTGGACCCGATTTACATCTATGTACCTACCTAAAATATATTCAGCAACTATAAGCACGATTTTAATTTTTATAGATAACTTTTGTTAAAATACAAAAAGTACTGAAACCAGTAAGCTATGACATTTTATCATTTTATTATTAAAAGTGGTATGTTCAAAACTTTAAAATTATTATTATTATTTTGTGAATCATTAAAAAAAGAAAATTTTTAAAAAAATTGTGGTTACTATTTAAAAATCAAAGTTAATACCTCTATTTCATAAAATAAAGAGGCGGGGTTAATTTTCAATATTACCATCAAATATTTGTATTACAATGCATATTATTTAATGGTATACTCTATCCATATATGATTGATATTTAAACATTATAAAAAAATATCTAAGTGACAAAAATATCTTGTTTTGAAATGTCATACACAACAAAATATCACATAATGAAATGTCAGCCATTATTCGTTGCGCGATGAACAAATCCGCTATGAAACGTCTTGGAATCAAAAATATAAGTATTTATTGTCAATATTGTATTAATTTATTATTATATTAACATTTTGTTGAACGTCCCTGCAAAGACAAAATAATCCAATTGATTTTGAAATAATAAAAGTTAACGAATAATTAATAATAAAAGAACAAAGATATATATATATCCGTTAAGTTCAAAATACACAGTACGATTTCATACAGAAGTGGTAAAAACTAAGAAGTACGAGTACAATATTGTTTATAAGATAATATAGGATTTTCTTTAATTTTTCAACAGTTCATTTCAAGCATTCTCTTTAAAGGTCCGTAGTACAGTTATAGTTTTGAACGTACTGAATAATATATTATTATAGGGGCGTGCAATTCCCATACAAAACTACCAACGACGAGATGTTGATAGATATATCCTAACAAATCCGGACAATAAACAATATTATTCGAGATATTAAAATACAAAACAATCGTCTAAAAACGTTCTTCTCAACATCAAAAAGTCTGAACTCGGAAGCACGATAACACGAAGTTATCATACAGTATTATCAAACAAAAAATAAATGTCTAGGATAAATCTTTTCATTTTAGTAGGGGATGTTAAGATCCGCATTTCGCCGAACAAGAGAACAAGAGTGCAAAATAGAACTTTCCAACATGATGAATCGTCAAATTTGTGACCATTTCTACTTAAAAACTCAAATTTGCACAGCTTTGTTAATTTTATGTGTGTTGAAAAGTATAATAACATCGCATAAGAAAGTAATATGTCCTAAATATTTAACGGACGACGTTATTATTTCATGAGCACTATTATTTAAAAAATAATAATTAAACAAAATCGATTTTTTTTTTTTTTTACTGTGGGTAAACAATAAACATGATAATGTGAAGGAATTTGTCTGTGTTCAGTGAAAAACCATTTGTAGTACAACAATTGTTATAGTTACTCAAGTACTATTAATTAATTATAACGTTGTACATTATTACATTGGTGCGTGGTGTGAACGGGATGGCACCGCACAAGACAGGCTTGTAAAGCCGGACAGGGCGTGGGTGGATGCGTGCAATAATAGTAGGTTGTTTTGTTTTTTAATCTTGTCCTTGTAATATGTTCTATTTTTAATAATTATTTTACTGGAGAAGGAATATAGGTTGAAATGACCCCTCCCGAAAGGCCGAGGAAATTCAATTGGATTTTCGGCGGTAGGGCGCTAACATTTTAAATATTAAACGGGCCCGAGAGGATATATATTACTACCCTCACTACACATTAAATCACGCGATATATATTTTTTTTTTTACCAATGGGGCTATTAAAATCGTTGTAAAGCATTACTTAGTGTTTGCATATACAGATACACAATGCGTGAAATATGTATGCATAACATAAAATACGTACAATAAAATATGACATAAATTCAGTTATAGAGTATTGGTAAATAAATGAATGGTCGGTATATACACTGTATGTCTTGAAATATTTAACAAATAAAAAATTAATCATACTATGCTCTAAATTTGAGTCAATATAACTGCAAAAATCATTTATAACATTAGGCGCTCTCTCTTTCTCTCTCTCTATCTCTATCTCTCTCTAAACTAATAATGTGACCATTGTGCTTTGTGCTGTTTTAAGACTTATAAATTTTAAAATAAAATAAATATTAAATTGAAGTATGCGTACATATTATATTATAAAGACTACTGAGTATTAGTCATTGGGAACTTGTCTCTTAATATATTTTTATTATTAAAGCGATGATAAATCGTCGAATTCAATAAACTATTGCTATCCTGAATCCTAACATAGGTGGATAGGTAGAAAATCTTGCCGGAGGCCCAGTAACAGAGTAGCTCAGTATACAGAACCAGTCTACGGGGATTATTTGGTCAAAGGATATAATGATAAAATTGCTTTTAAATTTCCATCTAGCTTACTTATTCATTTGTATGATATAATCTGTTAGATCTATATTCTGGAACTTTCTTAAGCCTCCATGCAGATATATATATATATGAGACAAATAAGGTATTCGAAATTAAATTTGATGGAAATATTTTTGAAGCTTCCGGATAAGAACCAAAACTGAAGTAAATTTTTCTTTTGAAAGTTCTTAAGAAAATTAGTATCGTAACACGTTTAGTTACATATATATATATATATATTAAATGTAAGTACTTTTAGTTATAGTTGGATATAATGGTTTAGGTAAGTTGAGTGTTGTTTCTACCAGCAGAGAATTCAAGAAAGTTTGGGTGCAAAATACAGATATTTTACTCACCATTAATTTTTATAAATATTTATCTTTATCGACTATATGAAAAAATACACGTTTTAAAATAAAATATAATATATTTAATGTAATACTAAGATATAATTAGGTACCTAAGTATTCTAGAGTTGATATCAATCAAAAGCTATAATTTTTAATCTCGAATTCAGGTTATATATAAATATATAAATTAACGGTTTTACATCCTCTTATTTTCCAAATTCCAACATGCTCAGGTCTATATATATAATACGAAATATACAATCTGGAATCTAACAAACATTCAAATAAAAAGTAATTGATAAAAATTTTAAAATTTTTTTTTTATTGATTGAGTTTTTTTATATGGTTTTATAGCTTAAATAGTCAATATACCACTCGAAGCTTTTAAAAATCAAAATCGAAAAAGGATGTTAGAAAAAATACCTACTTTACCCATATGATGTACCAATATGTGATATTTTCTGAAAGATTATAAATTATAATATATATACGTGTATATATATATATTATATATACATATTATGTACACATATATACATATACATATATATATATATATATATATGTATATGTATATATGTGTACATAATATGTATACACCACCTACCTACCCCCAAAAGTGTTGCATGAAAAACATTTAAACCTAAACGTATACCTAACACAGCTAATTGTTCTCCAGTAATTCTCAGATAGATACCCTGCAAATGTGCTCCATCCAAAAATTGTTTTCAAGTTGTTCTAAATGAGAAAATCAGTGGACGTGGCGTTTTAAACACCAGGTCGACATTGCAAAAAAAAAAAAAAACGATTCCGCGAGCAAACCTTAATAATTATTTATCCGGAAAAATTGATTTTTCATGATTTTGTCGAAAACCCCGAACTCCGCGATACCCTCTGTTTAATTTTCAATCATTTGTTATTAATCTGATGTACACACACATCTTTTGGCAATTTTTTTTTACTATCTGAGAAATAATTTTTCCTCTTATTTTACCGACCTTTCAACATTGAATACCTACATCATTGCTATTATACACGTAACGTGTGTACTTAATCTAACCACGATGAGTACCTTTACGTTATATTGTACGTAAATACGTATATCCTACTAATGTGTTCGCGTTTCGTAATACATATGACAATACCTTCTGTCGAGAGGAACGCGTCTCGGGACGTTCGGCAGGTTAAGACACGGTGGTTTTTCCCACGGACGTATAAACGTGTGTGTATGCGTGAATACTGTATGAATACACGTATGTGTGCGTGTGTATTTATGTGTGTGTGTGTGTGTTGTAATGATAATGACGATGGGAACGAGGAAAGCAGCAGCCGGTGTTTAGGGGAAGCGCTGTGGCAGTACCATACGTCATTGTAGGTAGACAGGTAGGAGATTGGCGCGTGTGAAAAACTCTCAATCACCGCTACTGTTATATATATATATATATATATATATATGTATATATATGTATGTATATATATATGTACGTGTAGGTACTTTTCTATATTATGTGCGTATACACGTGTATGTGTATGTATAAACATATATATATATCGTAGTATACGTGTCGCAGTAAAATATTACACCGACCGGTAATGTATTTCCGTGATGTGTGCGAAAACCGAAAAAAAAAACAATAACTCCATATACACACGCGTGTCCCGAAGAAATTGCTGCAACGACGACGGCGGCGGTTGAAATATTTTCACATTACTAGCACATACAACAATAATAATAGTACGATTTATAGTTCGCGTATATATTATATACGTCCTGATTGCATGGTAATATATACACGGGACACGACGACGATAATACTACGACGAAAACAAAAAAAAAAAAAAAACGTTAACGATTCCGGCGAAAAAGGGGAAAAATGTGTAAAAAAAAAAAAACCTCATTATTTAACCGTATACATGTACTAAAATTTGTATACGAATATACTACGATCCCCGGACAGTTCACGACTGTTTTATATTACTCGCTTGTATATACTATATATATATATGTATAGAATATTATAGTGCACTATGCGCGAAATAAATTTACATCACCAATTACACAACAAATGGATGGATAATATTATATTATTATCTATATCTTTTAGTATTATACCCAACACGGGCTGGCAACAATACGAGACATCAGTTGACATACAAAAGTACACATAGAATTTAATGCGTCTAAAAAAAAAAAAAAACAACACCAACATTGGATACGGTACACTGATTGTAAGTCGATCGCCTACATTATAATCGCCGTGTGAACCACGTCCTTGGCGCGGTGCTCGATGCGCTGCAGCTAGGTGCGCGATGATGACGAACGACGCATGACGACGACACGAGCAGACGACGGAAAGACATTTAATGGTTGCAGGCAGGTATATACATGGGATGTTACCTGGTAAAAAAACAGGTGGTTTTTTTCCTCCAACACTATCTGTTTCCGGTTGCTTGCCGTTTTGGATTTTTTCTTTTCATACAAACAATCAACGGGGCTGTATTACTTGTTCATTATCGTATATTATATTATTATACTTACATATTATGAAAAATAAATACACAACATTTTTTTATCGAAAAATGTTCCGCTTTACAGTAGGTATTATTATATTGATGACGCAAGACGAGCTTATTGAATGCAGTGTCATTTTAATATCCAAAAATAATAGTTTGAAACGTGCGATATTAGATACTTAAATCGATGGGAAAACGAAATGAAATATCATACACTATAAATATTTAAACAACCAATAAATAGTTTACTTATGACGTATATAATAGATGTTGGGTTTGTAGACTCTATAAAATACAGCCATATCAAATTCACTTATAAATATATAGGTATATATATTAATACAATCGATATTACAGTATAATAATATTGTATATAAAATAATATAATACCACTACCGAAACGCCGTTTATTGTTAAAATCGACATTGATATAACGGTTATCGAACTGCGAAAAAAAATATACTGTTAAAGAAGACCGATTGACCGAGACGGTAAATGCGTCGAACGTATGTACCTCTATATAAACGCATGTTTATTCTATAAACGTAACGGGCTACGATTCGGTTTGGCTTAGGCTCTGTAAATGTGTTCTACTTTTATAAAATATTAGAAAAATAAGAAGAAGAAGAAGAAAAAGAGAAAAAAATACTAGAAAAATAGGGAGTGTTGAAAATTAAATTACATACAGCCAAGTGAATCAATCAATTAACCATCGTCCAACACTTCGACACTGGCGTCTTATAGGATATAATATAATAATATATAGGTATTGGTATCTCTACAACACACATTAAAAGTTTTTCCGCCAAATACAAAATGGCTAAAAGCGAATAAAATCCGCGGACTCCCCGCGTTTCATATAATCTCTACGTTAATTCACATACTTGTAATTACGTACAAAATATAGGTACACCTACTGTAGTATTGTACTGGTTATTACATATTATTATATGTAATATGGTTTCCACGTCTATTATTTTGGAGTGTATTCGGTGGGTAAATATATAGAGGAGGGAGTGCGTACATTCCATTATTGGGAGCAGCGGTTAGCATTCACGAGGCAATTAAAATGTATACTGAGTGGAAAAAAATAAAAATAAAAACACCGAGAATACGTATAACATTCCTAGTCATCAAGTATACACACTCGTGTACGTATATATACGACTGCTTTATTGTAATAATTATTATTTAAATATTAATAAGGTGCGGTATGTGTGGAGGGGCGGGTGGAAAACGCGAGGGATGCATATAATCATCCAAAATGAATGCGTAGTCGTGTAGGAACACATAATATAGAGAGTGCCGTCGAGAGGAGAGTACCTATACGTGATAAGGACGGGGGAGACAACATGGTGAATAAAATTGGAATACACTATAATATATATTATACTTTAGAAGGGTGAAGAATAATAATGAGCTCGTTTTGAATACAGTATATATGTATTGGTATATATATATATATATATATACATATATTATATGAAGTAGTTATTGAGAAACAGCGGCACGATATTATATAAAAGTACATAATAGTAGAAACGGCAGAGGGACGGTCGAGATCGGTATAGTACAGGAGTAGAATATACTCTGCACGTATTATAATATTTCGTTTGTTTTCGCGTGCTGCACCGAGTCCATCGAGAGAGAGAGATTTTCTAACATTCATATTTTGAAGGACCGTCAACATCGAGTTTCGACCCAAGAAAGACGATGACAATAATAGGTACTATATTTACAACAATTACGGTACGGTACACTTATATTGTGTTCAAAACATTACAAGTCCATATATTTTTACATCGAGTCATATTGTTAGATTTCCTTGTTTTTTTTTCTGATATAACGTCATCGCAATAATGTATTATTATAATAATGAAAAATACAATTTTCAAAGGACTTTTATTTTTTATTTAAATTTTAAGTGTGCGTTATTAAGGATATTTTCATAAGCGCAGTACGTCGTATACGGTGCACAGAGGGAGGGAACGTAGGAGAATTAATAACTCAACCGTATTACTGTGGTACCTATAGGTATAGTAGGTACAAACGGGTTGGTTTTTTCTTTAGTTCACATAAGAGGCATACACTCTGAAAATTATTTTATTTGAGTACACATGCAGAGTATTTTCTACATAGTTCAGACGACTCGGTAGTACTTAAAAGCTATATATGTAGAAACTTTAAGATTTAATAGAAGGGCTTTCACCACTGTAAGGTTTATCAGCCCGTGATTCCTGTACGCGCCGAAGCCGCAAGTCTTTATACATTAATCACGTGTGTGTGTGAGTCAGCGAGCGTGTGTCTGTGCGAGTTATATAATGCGGATATATGCATGAAACCGTATATTATGGGGTGGCAATAAGGCGACTGTAAAATACGAGATTAAAGGCGTAGGAATTAGTAAAGGAGAGAAAGAGAAGGGAGATTATTGGATTTAAAAATATATATATTTAAATTTTTAAAATATCCCCTAACGCTTTGAATTCCATTCGAAAACAATTTCGTTTTATGTCGTTGTAAATCGTACTTTTTTCCTGATTATTATACGACCGCGCGTTTTTATACACACACATATATATATATATATATGTAATATATTATACAACCCCGTCAAAAAAAAAAAAAAATCATACCTGCCAACTTACTAACTCTGTGCAGTCGTGTGTCGTGCATACATAAAAATGCACGCATCATCCCAAAGTTGTATATACGTATACTTAAATACTTTATCGTAACGACGTAGCTTTTTCTCTCAAACACGCAATGCGTCCTTGTTGGAACTCGTAATATATATATGTATATATGCTGTACAGAATATATATATATATATATATATATATTATACGTATATATGGGCATTATAGGAGGACGTTTATTACGATGTGTACGTTTTTCCGGTGTATCTATGTAGACTAGGAGGTACTCGTTTAGACCCGGCAGGATTTTCGGTCGAGTGAATTCAACCGTCGAAACTATACCATAATAGTGGAGAGACCGGACGACGGCGGTAGAATATCCCACGAAAGGTAACGGGCTGGCGCAGGCAGTGGTTAAGAACGGCCGACGCCACCTGCTGTATAGTGTAGATGCTATAATAATGGGCAAACTGAAAACATTTCATACGCGTGTTCTATTCGGGGGCGAGAAGGATATTGTTGTTGTTATTAATTTCGAACAATAGATAAATAGATGAACAGATATAGATGGACGCGGACAGACCCGGACGGTGGAATACGACTTGGACTTATAGGAAACGGAACGAGTTCTAATTGCGTTAGTGTATGCACAATTATTGTGATGTTTTTTGGAGGGTTTAAAAAAAAATATGTTATATAAAGATGTTTTACAGGTGTCTTACAGATATTCTATAGATGATACGACGGAATATTGGTATACCTACATTAAATATTATAAATAGGTAATAGCATTGATCGAAAATATCTTACGACAATTGCCAGGATGCGGTTTGACCGCGTTTCGACAACAACGAATTTATATTAATTTATAACGCGTTTGTGTCCGCGCGGAGATATTTTTGTTAACGATCGTTAACAAAGACGAATTATTACTATAGTATTGCGAAGTTATAAGTAACGGTAGACAAATTATTATTATAATATTATTGTTGTCGGGACCTACCTAATTCTAGTTTATAGAGATCACAAAATTGTAGTCAGAATGTTGGTAAATACCTACCTACCTATTTTTTTATATAATAATAATGAAAAACAATCACAAATGAGAAATAGAACATCTCCGTCGAGGCATATACCTACGTATACGACAATTGAATTCCCGCGAAACTCCTTCGTTCGTGAGACTTTTCTCTTAAAATAATATGCACGATTAAAATAAAGACTAAAACTGCAGTGAGGTTTACAACAGGAAAATAGAGCGCGGGAAATTATAATATAATATAATATTGTGCTCGTTTGATGTTTGGCCAGGGATCAAGAATAATAAAAAAAATCATATGGAAATACGATATACGTCTAAATAATGTCTATAAATGTATAACTCGAATGTTGCGTAACATGATGACGACAATATTATTCATCTATGTATGTAATAGAACCTCAAGTATACGTCATGTAAAGAAAACAATTATTATTTTAATTAAAAATCTTCTTTAGAGTTTAGACTGACGTATAATACTATAGGTTCGGAATCATTGAGTGAATTATTTACGACTAAACAACGATAAAATGTATTACAAAAAGGATATTTAACTTAAAAACAGATCCTATAAAAACCTAGGTATTTTTTACAATTATATACCATATATATGTTTTATTTTATATTTGTATACCTATACAAAAGAATACAATTTGAATTATGTTTTAAGTACATATTGATAAAATTACGCGATTTTCCGAAAATAAATAAATATAGTACCAACTTTTAAATTTTATCACGGAAGTAAAATAAAATACTATTCATGTATATTATTTAAATTCTCTTTATTGGCTTTAGTTTTTTAAATTATTAGGATATGTAGGATATATAGGATATAGTACCTATTTATATAAAAAACATATATTTTTTTAAATTATATTATAACTACATATATTTATATAAATATTAATTTAAACGCGAAGATATTTTAGCTATTATTATAATTAAATATTTTTTTTACACATCAGGAACGAAATAATATTTTTGTCCTTATTAAATGTATTAAATTTTCTGACATCAGGATTGATTCTGACTTCTGATCCCCTCCTCTTTTTAGAAAACGTCAGCATGCGTTATTGTGCATCACGAGTTTAAAATAGATGAAAAATACATTACCCATTGTAAAAGAGAGAAAGAGAGAGAGAGAGAGAGTGAAATAACTCAAATGTATAGAACAGCATTACATTCTTATAATATATTACAAAATATATATTTTTTAAATGAAAACATTCTTATCAGTCTTCGAAAAGAAATAAGTAATTTACATAAATGTAATAATTATAAAAAATATACTTAAATTCAAATTACTAATTACTATAAAGAAAGCTGAGCTATTAAAATGACGAAAAACGACAATAATTCTGCTGAAATGTGATATGCACTCAACTATCACGGTTGATATTGTACTATCACTATGTCAGTTAATTTCTTAGAACATATACTATGGATGCGCCATAAATTATCTCAGCTGTGTATTCATTTGCGGACCACATTAGTGAGGAGTCATCTACTGATTCGATAGACATATACTATACGAATGAAATTATATCGACCATGATCTTCGATGTCAACGGTCAATAATAAATATTGCCGTTAAGCGCGATTCGGTGGGGCATGTACATATGATATAGGACAACTCGAAGATAACTTGTCGTTAATGATGGCCACACTTATTATTGTCGTCGCTATATCCACTGTATTATGTAATATCCAAATATCCAATGATATAAAGTTAAATTTAGAGAGCCTAAATAAGAAAAGAGTGGCCAACTCGTGTTTCACAGGCCGCTATATATTCTATTCAATTAACGATGGATCTATAATCGTTATCCAAGCACAGTGTTAACATGACAACAAGATTGTAGTATTGTACTGTTATAGTTTTTCATGCATATACCTAACAATATTTAAAATTTTTTTTTTTATAAGAAACTTGTTGAAAACAACTTATTAATTAAACTTAAAACTAGAATGGCATTATCCACATGTAAATTAAATAGTATATAGTATAATTATTATTCAGTATTCGTACCATATGATAGTAGTATCACTAATATCGTGCCAGGCGCCAGCCAATCGAAGAACATTAGCCAGTTAGCCACTGTTTTCTTATATAGACTCTCTTGTTAAATTGATTTGTATTTCATATCACTCAAACAGAAAAAAAAATTTTTTTCTTTACATTTTTATTATAGCCTTAATGTCTGTATAGCCTCTATATATAGATATATTGTAAAAGAATAGCATTTCTTTTTCAAGAAACGTACTTAATGAATAATGATTAATGAATACCCAACGATTAAAGGCTTATTAAAAAAATATATTATGTTAAATAGGTACTTCAATTTTTCATTTTCACAAAAAAAAAAAAAAAGATCATGACATAAGCACTACATCCAGTAGACCACATAATATAAAATATTTTATTTGAAAACCAATCTTTTGACTTATATTTTGAGAATTTCGGATTAAAATCTATATCTATATAATATTTTTTATCGTAATTTGAAATAATTATTAATTATGATATTATATAGGTACCTATTTAATTTTATTATATTTAGAATATTTAAACGCAAAACGGAAGTCGGCACCTATATATACAACGATAATAATTAATTTAGATTTATTTACATATTAAGTGTTTTAAAAAATGTCTTATTATTTTAAAACGTTCTGTACACGCAGGTATATTTTGGGAATAGGTACACATATATTGTTTAAACTTCGTGCTTAAAATTCTGTTAATTTTATGTCGTTGTTTGGTCTTAATTATAGCGGGAATCTAAATTAATTTTTAATTTTCAGGAGGTAAATTCTATTTTTTCTGCTATTTTAAATTCTTTCGTCCTTTTTTATTACAACCAATATTAAACAAATGTTTGCTCTGACAATTAATAAGAGCTGGAAATAACGAAAAACCTTTTTTTTTTTTTTATTAAATTCAATAAGACTATTTGATTACAATGTTTACTTCGTAGTTCGTATATATGTATATATATATATATATAAATTAAATTTATCTTGTTAAATAATAATATTAAATTTTATTGTTTTGTGTACGATTATTTCACTTTTTAAGTAAATTTAAGTACCAAGTTTTTTGGATAAAAATTAATGATGAGCACATTACAGGAACTTATTGAAATTGGTGGATTAATGTACGAGTACTATTATAGTTATAATAAATTTACCTACTTGCTACCCATTTGCATTAATTTTAATTGAGTATTTTCAGTAGAAAATGTTCAATTAAATTTAGAAATAAATACCTAAGATACCTAATAATTCATTTTTCATTTTAAATAATACAATTCAAAAACTATTTGAATAGAAAATTAGGTTAAATAGTAAATTTAAACGAGTAATAATATATATAATAATTATATCTATACATTTTGTGATTATATTTGAATATTTCTGTATTGTATAAACAATTAATGACATTATAACATTCATATTTTTAACACCTAGCTTATAACTATTCATAAAAAAATATTAAGTTATATATATATATATATATATATATATAGTTATATCTACTATAGTACTATCTAGAGATATTAGGTATATAGTTCAAATTTAAAATATAAGTTTTTAATTAATATTTAAAAGTTCAAATAAAGATTTTTTAAATGTGAAAAATATAAATGTTTATAGAATATTTTAAGATTGAAAAAATATTTCCAGTTTAATATTCCTAAATATTGAATGTATAATGGTTAAAATAGTGTGACCATTATTTTCCGGTGTTTAGTGATCAGATCATGCAATCCCAATTTCATACATGGTGGTTATAGGTTTATAACCAGGTTAAAAAAAAAGATAGTGTATAATCTGTATAACTTCAATTTAAGTTTCAATTATTACAGTAAATTGTATTTGTTTATAATGTTCTCGTAATCATCGATAGTGAGAAAATCTAACTACGTAAACAGGAGGGAAATTTTATTGATGACAATAAACAGAGTAAAATATTAATTATGCGTAAAATAAATTTACCTAATTGGGTATTATGTAAAATTATGCACCCTAGAATATTTCAAACTTTTCTTTTGGAAAATATATTAATATATAAGTACCTAGGTATATAGATATTATATTTTAGTAATAAAATGAAAATCCAAGAAGCCTCTCAAAATGTTTTTTCTTAATTTCCCATAATATTATACTGGAATACAATTAGGGTTCGTCCAATTTTCAATACATAATTCCATGTAATAAAGACATATTATTTATTATTATTCACTTGATATAGTTGGCTATGAGTAGTGAAGATATATTATAATGGAATCATTATAAATTCATATTATAGTATTATTTTAAAAGAACTATCAGCACTATTTTATTTTTATTTGACGATAAGTAATACTTGTAAAATTTCACTTTACGAGCTGAGGATCGATTATTGAAATTTTATTTCAATTTTATAATTATTGGATAGGTATATTTTAGGTATATATATTATAATATTATTATTGGATTTTTGTAATTTTGAAACATAATACCTACAAAAAGTGTTCATATAATTTAGAAGCTTATGAAACGCAATCTAACTATGCAATGTAATTTTTCTGTTAGAGTTATTAAAATATAATATTATTTCTAAATTAAAAAAAATAAATATAAGTTTAAAAAATTGAAATTTAAAATGTTCATAAAATTTGTGTATTTAATATATTTTCAAAAATTTGCTAATGAATATTATTACCTATTTATGATAAAAATACGTTTAAATTTAAAGCGATTTATTAAAGATTTATTAGATGAAAATAATTTATATTCATATGAGTATAATATTATACACTTACAATATGCCGTATGCATGTAATCAGGATAAATGTATTCACTTTTACTTATATTTTGAATAATTCTCTTTTATTACGTGTGTAAATTTCAAGTAGTTGAACTATGTAAATTTACCATTAAGCATAGATACATAATGTACGTTTGAAAATATTTTCTTTAAAATTTCCAAATATAAAATATTGATCATTTGCTAATAAACATAGAATAATAAACCAACTTTTGCGAATTTCTAATGACATTTTATGTACCTATACATCCTACAATGCTACATGTTATATAGAAAGCGTTTGTAAAATTACAAACTTTAGTGAAACTTCTAAAATTACATTACGAACTATACGAAGTGTTATATGAGATATTAAAAAAATAGTAAAAAAGAAATTGTATAGATTTATTTTTTGCAAATTTTGATTCTTATTTTAAATATTATTACAAATGTTCATACATTTTATAATTAGTCATATAATATATGTTATTACACGAAATTATGACTATTATTATTTATTATTATATTAATATTAAATACTGCATAACAGAATAACTAAAAGTTATATTTTTAATCAAAATATTTAGCGAGTTTTTAGTACCTATCATTTTCTATAAAAAGAATAGTTTTCAATATAAAGTTTCTTCTACATTAATATAAAAAAAAAATTTCATTATAAATATTTATTTGTCATATTAACTCAATTCTTACTATAAAAAAAAAGCGTTCGAGTAAATTTTATCGGATAAGTAATAGTCAATTCTATTGAACCTGGACACGAGTGTTATAATCAAATGTGTTATAATATCGAATGTTACATTTATAACTACCTACCTATTTCAATAAATGAATATTTTAAATTATATGACACTTGTTCGAACTCTCCTAGTGTATATTTAATAGTTTGTATAAACAAGACTATTACTTCTATAATAATTATTTTGATATTTTATATTTTTCATATCGCATAATATATGGACGATGGTATTTTTATAACATTCGGTACCTAATTATAACATATTTTATTTCAACACTCTCCTCAATACCATAATATTATTATTATGTTGTATAGAAACACCAGTTTATCATTGTGAGTGAAGATAAATTTACGTGTAATTAGTTCGCAATGGCGAAGACTGAAGGCCATATAGGTAGTTCGCGAAAATATTTCGTTAGTCGGACGTTCGTATAATGTGGAGTCCGTAATAAGTTTCACTTATAGCGGTAGCGGTAGGTAGGTATATATATGTATATATATATTATACCGAACTATTGTACACTTATTCGTATACGGTGAAAACCGAAAAAAAAAACCATACAATTTTTAAACATTAAAACACAAGAACTCGTTTTTATATACTCGTATTTCGTATAATATATATATATATATACGTGTAATGTACATTCGTTATAAATTATAATCTTATTTTGTATAAAAAAAAAAAAATAAAAAAAAAAAAGGATTTCAGCGTAGAACGAGGAGGACGAGGACGTTTAACCGCGTTGAGTCACCCGAGTTTTTGAGTCTAAATTCATCGCCCCCTTTTTCGAACCATTCGTGCGTGGATTTATTATACGAAGACGTATTATATTATTACGCCCGCCGCGTACTTACATAAAAACGTCAAACCGTTTTCGTCGAATAAAATCGAATACGAATATATCTACACTACTGTACTATATATTCTACTACCTATATTATGCGAACACGTTTGATTTTAAAATCGTGCTCGCCGTAGATATCACTCTACACGCGTTTACCAACAATATAAATTACGTCGTCGTGTCATAATTCTTTATGCGTTTAATCCCAACGTTACGCACACCTATGGTGAAAATTAATTTTCTCACAAAAACACTATATATATATATATATATATATACTTAAATGAAAAAAAAAAACTACTCTAAGAAAATCCCATTACGTGAGTTATCCTCGCAAACTGCTGTTGCAGCCTCGCCACCGGGTGTACTTAATGGGACTATATACACGATATAATATAATATGCGTGCAGTATAGGTAGGTATACGTACGTACAATATCGTACACACATAGTGTTTTTTAAATTTTCTTTTTTTTAAAATACACATTTATTTTTATTTTTACAAAATACACAAAAAGTTACCCCATCTTGAAACTACGCGAGGAATTTATATATTATATGAATTGCACAATATGAGGTGTTTTTTTTTTTGTTTAGTTCGGCGTTGAAAACACTTTTTGAGCTATAGCTAGAAAAAGCGTTTAGAAAGTTTCACGTATATTCGTTCCTTTGTCGGTCGGATGCGTGTATACACAGATGGTACTTTACACGCGTCGTTTTATTTTTTTTTTGACATTTTCGGGCGTTTTTAGAAGAAAATTGCGTTGAAACGTGTATACCTATCTCCGGTTTTATATTCGATTTTATATTTTGTACCCTATATATTCCTTTTTCCTTGCATGTCGTAAATAATCGTAAATAAATTTCAACTTCGAGTATCTAAATAGATTTTCTTTTTATCACATTAAATTTATATAATACCAAATAACATTTTGCATATTTAAATCTTGACATTTTAATATCAGGTCTTCAAGCTATATCAATAAAATATGTTCAAAATCTTTATACCTACTTTGGGCAATAGATAATTAATTTAATTTAAATTTAAATTCATTTTTATTTTCCTTTAAATGCACTTAGTCCCTAAACAAAGGTTAATTTAGTTTTAAACAAAATGAGGAATTAATATTAAGTATAATATATAATATAAGTATAGTTAAAAATGTAGAATGTACGTGTACTTTTAGCTTTAATATTTTCAATTTTTTAATATAAATAAATATAAAAATAATTAAAATTCGTACATCATATTAATTATTTCTACTTAATCACACACACAAACTACTTTGTGTCAAAATAATCTATTTGAATAAGGGCTATTTAAAACCGGCGGTGCGGAAAGTGTAAATTATGAGATTTTAAAACAACTAAAATCCTAAACTGATTTTGGGTTTAACAACGTGTAAAAATCACAAAATGTTTTTATATAACCAGCAAGCAATTGAGTTCATTATCAATTAATTAATCGATTTTCTACATAAATTACCTATGTTATAATTTGTATTCTGAGCGAAGTGAGGAATATATCGGTATTAAAATGCTGTGTTTTTTATACATTTTTCTAGTAGCAAGATTAGAACAGGAGTTTTGAAGTAAAGAGATTTTCGATAGAAAATTGGTTCTATAGTCGGTATTTAAACAGATAATTTTTCAATTTTCCCAGCGGTTTTCTTATACTTAAAGAAAAACTACCTTTTATAATACAAATATATATTATCAATATAGGGAAATAATAAAATAACAAATAATGTTGTCATGGTTATTTATTTTTACTTTTTTATTAGTAATATTGTACCAAACTTTACTGAGAATCGTCTTTCGAGTGCAATCATTTAACTTTGCTTTCAAAATTAAAATAATATTAACACACTATCCTATTCAAAGTCGAATGGACAATGGACTAACATCCACTATCTGTATATAGACGACTTTTTTTTAAATTGTTTATGATAGCGGTTTTAAGATCTACTCTTCAGTCTATTTTAAATGGTATAAAATACCATTTAATTTTCTATATTTTCTTTATTAATGAACACAAAAATCTCGTTTTAGCTTAAAATGTGCGTCTTAAAAATGCAAATTAGATTGTATAAAAACAAGTTTATTTGTTTTTAAAACACTGAATTTTACAATTGTCATTTAGGTAGGAGGTACCTATATTAATTTAATTTAATTTAGTATAATACCGTTTAGAATAATAGGTGCCTGTAATCTTATTATAAAACTACATTGCATTCATGAACAACAGATTTGTTCGCCCTTTTCTTTGGATGGTCTTTAAAACTGGTAATATTTTTTGCCTATACGAGTTTCATTTTTGAATTATTTTACGTCAGTTATTACGTTTATGATAGGCGATACTCGTTCCTGTCCAAAAGTGTTCGAAAACGGTCAAAAATTCTCGACGTGTGGGGCACGTGATGTGTAGGTTCGTCTGTACAGGTGTGTGTGTGTGTGTGTGTGTGTGTGTTTTTTTTTAAAATACGAATTTAAATCACAGTGGTCGTTTTACACGGGGTATAACATTATAGTGCAATAGATGCACATAGGAAGGTAATAAATAATAATGTGATGTTCGCTTGGATATTATACTCGAGCCTTGAGCGGCGGTGGCCAATTTTATCCGCTCGTTATCGTATACATGATGATAGTTCGCCGTCGAAAACGCTTCCGTTTTCGAACGATATTATCGCGTTGTAATCGTTCCGATCCCACGGTTTCGCTGTAGTACAGAGTTTCGTGCGAATAATATTATGTTTATCGTGTTGGCGGGAGGGGATCAAAGATTCGACTGGTGACAAATTGTTCGGATCAGTCGCCTGCGCTGTCACTACAACTCAACTAGCTGGTATAGGACGTGTGTATTTATTTATATTACAAACGAACCACTGGTCGTCCAATTAAATTATAGTTAACGTACAGTCAACTTTGAAACGAAATCGTAATCATAAAATAATATTTCTCTTAAAATTAACCGAATTTTCAGACAAATGGATCAACGTGAAATTAATTTGACAAAATCACCATGCGATTAATTGGTGAACTCGAAAAATTGTTTGACCGTAGAAAAATACGATAAAATAAATGATTTTCTGTTAAACTATATATAGGTACGTGGGTTCCATTGGACTCTTGACAATTTAAACGATAATAATAATAATAATAATAATAATAATAAAATAACATATTTTTTCAAATTGTTTTTTTACAAATAGCTATAATCTATAAAATAATTAGTTATCGAAAAAAGACAAATACTCCTCCTTAAATAATTTATTGTACTTATAACTTCTGTGGCGTATTTGAATAGAAAATTTTTTTAAGGATACCCCTTCAAAGATTTAAAAAGTTAAAAAATGAATTTTCTATAATATCTTATATCTTATACATTTGTATTACTATACAACACAAATTACAATTGTAAAGAGTTATTAAATACAATTTTATTAACATTATTACTAATATTTTAGATTTAATTTTTCAGTAAATGATATATTATTTCTCTAAATCTTATACCTATACCTTTTTGGAAGTATGTTTTTTCTTTCAATAAAGTTCTTTCTCTATTCTATGATAAGTTTGTGTATTATTATTAATTATGAGAATTATTATTGTGATTTCTAGAGTTCAAAATTATAATAAAACCTTATCTTGAATAGATAAAAAGCTATTACCTACCCATTTATGACTTTCAGGACTATGATTTGGACTATAAAAATATAAAATTATATTGTACATTTCTAAACATGATATAATCAATGAACAATACGTATATTTAAGGGGTTAAAGCTAACCTACGATTTTCAATGCGTTCTGTCTAGGCAATTTTTAAGAAATTTTAGGAAAAATCTAACAATTTATAAAAAAATTATACAAAATATATTATATAATAATAAATACCTACATTTTAAAATAAATTTTAAAATAGCACCGTAACAGTTTCTTTGTTGTGAAATCACGAGATTTCCGCCTAAAAGACCAATAAGTGGGATACAGTTTTAAAACTTTGGAAAGTCGGATTTAAAATCTGAAAATAGATTTGAATTTGTCGACCTGTCTTCTAAGGATCGATAGAGGCATTTATCTTTATTATTACAAATTGAAATATAATCAATGTTTAAAAATTACGATTTTAAATAATAAATAATGTGGCCAAAAAAAACCACCTTGATCCATTTCTTGAAAACAAAGTGAAGAAATGAAAAAAACAGTTTTCAGGATTGAAATCTGACTTTCAAAGTTCCACAGTTTTATCCCACTTTTAGGTTTATTTTACGTCAGTTACTGCAGTGAATTTACAGTTATAGCGGAATTGTTAAATCGTTTTAAATGTGATAGGTAACAATCGATTTTGTCATTTGACACTAATATTACATTATATTATATTATATTAAAGAAAAACGGTCCTTTTTATGTATATGACGTATTACTATTTTAACTCCAATAAATATTTTTTATAAAGAGATAAAGGATATAATTATTGTTTTGAATAGCTTTCGTAGTAAAATTTTTACTAGAACTATTTAATATATATATATATATATAAATATTATATTTAATACATAAATACATAACTTATACATATAATATATTATATGTAAATATATTATAATATACGTCTATAAACATACTTCCATCTGCTACTCGAATCACGTTTTATCGTATCTACCAACTATATACTTTTATTGACCAGATAAACTTATCGTTCCGGTTATAGCGTAAAAGTGATGGAAAACAATCAAATATTATTGTAAATACTGCCGTAGTGTACGAACGATATCATAAAGTTATTTACTGGTTTATTTTATTTTGCTACAAATAAAATTCCCCCATAAAAAATAAAACCTAATATTCAAGAACTTGTTAAAAATAAATCAATTTCATCAAACTAAACACATTTGTAATAATATATAAATCAATGTTTTATAATTAAAATTCAATTTTTCGTTGTAAAATAATGTTAATTTATTTATGTTAAATATAAATATAATATATTTAATATAATATAATATAATATAATATAAAATTATATTATATTTATATAATAAAATTTTGTAATGTACTAATGACGAAAATACCTTAAATTTACTTATACTAAAGAAACCTTTTATCGCCGATATTTGCAGTCAACAGATGTCGACGACAAAAATATGGAAATTATTGTTGCTCATTATACTAAATTTATATTCAAATATTAATCCTTAACTCCAAAAACATTTACATTTTACACTTTACATTTTGGTAAAATAATATTATCGTTGAAATTAAAACAATTATTCACTACAGGTATTTAAAATTCTTAAACGTTAATGGTTTTATTAGTACAGTTATTCAGGGTATTGGAATTAAAATAAAAACGATAAATACTATATTTCTAAAATATTGTAGTAATTTATATACTGTGTAGTTGAAAAAAAATAAAATTGTTCTTACTTTTGGAACATTCAGTTTAAAATGGAATATAATGAATAATTGAAGAGTGTTTCAAGTTTATAGAATTATAGTTTTCTGAATTTCAATAAAAAATATTTTAAATGGTTTTGCCGTAAATTTCACTTTTTTTTTTTATAGCAATTTGCAATTTTTCTAGAAATATTAATATGTTATAAAGATTACATTTTCGAAATAAGTAAAATTTTTATTCTATATATGATGGTTTTAATGAAACCTTTTAAGTACTTAATTTAATTAAAAAGTTTTGTACAAAATTATTAAAATACGAAAAAAATACACCAATGCGTAAGGTAAATAATAATATATCTTCTTTGTTCCATTCAGAAACTATAATTATTATTTACCAACTATTCGTTTTTATTGATTTATCGACATCGGCCATATAACTCGTAACTATATATTTTTATTCTATAAATTATGAACAGTCTTTTAAAATACTAAAATTAATCTATATTTGGAATTTGAATAAACGAAAAAAAACTTTTTTCGAATAAAATTCGTAAAAAATATTTAAATAAATACGTATTTCGAATACCGTTTTAGTTTATTTACCTAATATATTATTATATATTTTGTCTTTCTAAACGCGAATAACGGTTTATGATTTTGTGGCAAAAGGAAACTGTCACGTAGATTTAGAAAAAACAAATTTCAGTGTACTCAAAACGTAAATAAATATAAGTTATTTGAATAGGTAGGTACTTCAAATATTCAAAAAAATATTTCCCACAAATTTTAAACCATTATTCGAATAAGTAGTCCCAAATACGAAATTCAATATTATATTTATGAAATTGATAATTAATAACATTATGGAGTGCTATATCGTAGTGGTTTCTTTTATATCTACGCCATTTTGAACAATGACGTTTTCGTAATAGAACGGACACATATTTTTGTGTTTTGATGGCATCTGAAAGAATGTATTAATATTAATATTATTATTATTATTATAATGACAACTTAAGTGGCGGCCGAAACGATGGTAAAAATATAATTAAAAAGTTTGTATACGAGTGTCGAGTTGATATTATGAAGTCGAATATAGATATATTAAATTGACTTGGAGTTTATATATATATCAATTATCGTTTTATTGATCAATATTTAGTTTTCGATAAATATATTATTATTTCGACACGTCCGACGTCAAATATAGTCTGAATGTGGTCATAGTTTGTTATTTTAATAACGTAGGTTCGTACATTATTCATGACTTTTTCCTCATTTATTCGCAATATAAGTACAATATATACGATACATTGATACAATAAACATAATATATTACTATATTTACAATGAATTTATGGCCCTGAAGACCATTATTACTTTTGGAGAATTCACCAACCGATGACAGTATTTACAGGTATTGATTGGGATAAGCATTTTTTTTCAACTAGGATATTTTGAGTAATCTGATAGTGTCATAATAACTAATGAGAACACCTACGTGAAATTGTGTTGCAGTTTCTGCATTCACAAGTTTAAGTTTAATGTCTTGGTAATCGGATTGTGTATGAAATTCTATATAGGTTATACATTGATACATTATATAATAGCTCATTATTTTATATTTTGAGTTACTTGTGTTGTGTTTATTATTAAATTTATGTTTGATTTTAGCAAGAATTTAACGAAATATTTTATGATTATTATGACTTGTATATATTTAATATAGTTTCTGTTTTAATATCGGTTGATGAAGTATAGACGCTAAACGCAATAATAATAATAAAACTTCTGCATAATAAAACGCAAAATGAGGACCGTCACTATATAATATTTTAATATACATTTTTTTTTTTCTGGGTAGAAGCAGCAATGTTAACGTTTTTGCCAAAAAATAAATAAAATTATGACTCGAGCTATGGGTAGGTTATATATTGTTGTCGTGATAAAATAAACAAACGTGACTAAATGCCGTAACACAATTTTCCACGAACGCGACTAAAAACGGTTTAACGACGACATTTGATTTTTTGGTAGGTATAATTGTACATGAAAAAATACAATTTTTTCTAACGTTTTATTTGTTTAGTTTGATTTAAATGTAGTAGGTACATATATTATATATACGAATATTATATACTACCAAGTACAAACTAATTTACCTAATGATTTTAAATTTATTCCACTTTAAGTAGATATATTTTAAAACGACTTTTTTTTAAATAGTTTACTGTTTATATCCGTGGATAGATAAAATATTATTTACAAATATATCAATGTTATAATATGAGTATTATATACGGTAATATAATATTAGGTGTATTTGGACAGTTGACAGTAACAAAACTTCAGTTTTCCTCTTGTAAAATTATCATAAAAAATTATACCTCAAAACGTTCAGAATCCTATAAATTGAATGTAAAATATTATTTGGAAAAATCTATACATGAGTATAAAATAATAATTGATCGTGTGCAGGCATACTACTTGAACGTAACTCTTCCTAAACATAATAATAATTCTCGTTTTTCAGAAGTGTACAGTGAATTTTTGTGTGTTCTGCGGTTTGATAAAATAACCCAGGTGTTAGAAAAAATAAAACCCCTTTTAAAACCACAAAAAAAAAAACATTGAACCGCTTATATACAGAATATAGTTGTATGGTTTAAATTTTTTTTTTAGTTATTTACGTTTTATATTCGTTTTAGATTTTTGTACCTACAAATATTTTAGATTTTAGTTTTCTTCTTTTTCTGAAAGTAACTTTTCAACCAGAAGATATAATCCAAATGGTGACCACATCTTCTAGTAGAAAATTTTATTATGATAGTACTTTTAGATTTCTGGATATTTGTGATATACGTGTAAAGAAAAAATTAATAAAAAATTACGTAAAAACATGATTTCGTCCAAATCGACTTTTGTTATTTCTTGCATAATTCTGTAAATAATGATTCTTATATCTTAGTACTATATGGCGAGACACATTTTTTAGTTTTTTTTTGTCGATTTTAATTTACCTATTTATAGAGGTTTTCGATTTCTATGTTCATTAATCCTAAAAATATTGTACAAGGTTAAACGAACTTTACTCTATCTGCATATACCTACTCAAAGAAAAATATTTATTATTTTAATATAAAATTTTCTCTCATTTCGAAAATAATGGATCTAAATACTTAAAATGTTTACATATATTTATAATTTGTAAATTTTTTTACATTACGCCTAGCTATTGTAAATATTATAATTATATAATATATATTATTCATATTTTAATTAGTGAAGTCACAATCACATTTATTGTTAGGTGTGTTCTTAATATTTCTGAATGTCTGAATAGGTATTATGTAACTGGCAGTACAATAGTTATACTTATGCCGAAGATTCGCATAAGATAATTTTTTCGAATGCAATGATTTATCATTGCTCCTAAATGCAATACATACACCCAGAGTGTTCTGTCTTAAAAGTTAAGTGCTTATAACACTCCTACTGAAACCCAACGATCAAAGTGCTTCCCTCCCACATATACATTATATAAAATATAAATATACTTTTTACTTATAAATTATATAAGTACGAATAGGTACTTATTTTTATATTTTTTAATTAAGTACTAATTTTCTAGAAAATATTCAGATTTTATACTCGTCCACCATTAAACTACTATTTTCAATGTAAAGAAGCAACTAAAATTCCTTACCATTAAATAAAAATCTATTAAGAATTACTCTTGAGGTGTAGATTGTAGATATAGAAATTGCACCTTTCCATTACTGGATTACTTTCCGTATATTTAAAAGGTTTTCCTCGAAAAGTGGTTCAAATTGCGTAAACAACACAACTTCAAGGGTATATATAGGATATTTAATACTTTAATAATTTAATGTTTTTTCGAGGAAAATTGCCTGGGACGCTTGAAAGTTGTGAATTGCGAAACGATTAATATTGTGGGAAAACGGATTTATTTTCTATGAAGAAACCGAGAAATAAAAATTAAAAAAAAAAAAAAATGTTCGTAAAAATGCGTATTACGTAGAGAACGTAATAATAGATTGAAGGCCTGTTTATAAACTAGTGAGAAATAATACCCAAATGTATACTTAATATGCATATATTATGAATTAAAATTATTATTTCGTGCTTAATCGAAACAAAACAAAGTATATTATTTCACTAATTTAAATTTAAATGTAAGTTGGATTTTTAAAATATATAATAAAAATTTGATTTTAATGTTTTTTCACATATGAGCTCAAAAAAAAAAAAAAAAAATTAAGTACACAATTTTATATTTATAGGTTTAAATTTAAAAATAATAAAGTATACCATTTTCTTCGGTGATATTATGTGAACGGCCTTATTTGAAGTCGGACACGTATAATAAGTAGCTGATTAAAACTATATATAATATATTATACCTACAAGGTCAGTTTACCTATCTACTGTCAGCAATAAAAGGGTTCTTGACAACAAAGTAAATAATTTTGAATAAATTGAAGGTTCCGAGTAGAAAACTTAAAGTCGTATTTATAATTACCTAACTAATTATTTCTGTACTTATAAGTATATAATATTTATAACGATTTGAAATTCAATTTCCTGTTGAGTATTTTTTGAGGGTCTTAGGGTTCGAAGATGAATCCTTTTCAAAGAAGGTAAACTGTTAAAGTTTATATAAATTACACCAGTACTCCTCAAACTATGGAATACGTCTGCTCGAGGGGAAGGGGACGTACACCTATTACCGTGGAGCTGTGAAATATATATATATATATAGACTTCAGCCAGGTAAGTAGGTACTTATTGTATTTTTCTTTTAGTTTTATATATATATATAGACTAAGGGGACTTAGCATTTTTATAATATTTGCATTAAAGAGCCTTATAAGATAAAAAAAAGTTTGAGAATTACTGACTTGATGCATAATTAGAATTTAAAATTGTTAAAGAGAACTTTAATTTAACATTTTATATGAATACAAGACTTTTGAAATATGTAACTCATTCAAAAATGGTAGGAATTAGGTCATTCCATTATTATAATAACAATGCATATTCAATTTAAAAAAAAACTGTCCAGATATAGGTAGTTCCTCATTCCTTCGATCTTCGGACAGAATAGTGTATTATTATTATATTAAGCTTAGATAAATTATTATTTTTTTATAAAAATGATTTTGAACGGATTAATATTAATTAATATTTTAGTATATTAATATTTAATATTATTTTTTTTTAAATATCCTTTGACTTTTAAATTGCTAATTTAATAAAATTGGTTGCGATCATAATTTTATTTGTTATTTTGTTTTTTTCCCTACAATTGTAAAATATTTCATACTTACTGCATTCACAGTATAGAAATTAATTTTTCTTTACGCTTAAGGAAACTATTGGAAAAATCAAAAAATAACTTCTTAAAAGTATTAACTACTATAACAAATTTTCCATAAAAACTTCTTTACCCCAAAGTTCCTACTCCGCTACTCGTTCTACCCGAGAAGTTGCTCACAAAATAAATAAATAAACATCACTGTAAAATCAATAGATTCTTTGTTCCACTCAAATTCTAAAATAGGTAGGTGCGATAAATTATTTTTTTCTCAACAATTTTTAATTTAGAAGTTAGAAGATTTGATTCTGAGACCAAGATCAGTAAATTGTACATGATCGCCGAACGCCTATATGAGGGATCGATAAGTAATTTCTATTGGAGTCCGAATGATTAAAATAATAAAATGAACTATAGGCCAACAGAAAAATAATTGGTGATCATAATTTGCAATGCTTATTATTTTGGACACGTTATATTGTAAAATAGCAATTCTTGACCGATAAGATATTTATTATGCATTGTATAGATACAACCATAATCTGAGCTTGATAAATAAAATAGAAATTTATTTTTCGCTATTAATATTGTTATGAAAACAATTTTAAATTGATAAATTTAATCAATATAATGTATTAAAGTCAGCAGTTATGTTGATGGTCTAGGTTTCTGCGTTTCGTAGTCCGCCAGTGAGTCGCGTCGATCCTTTGTCTATATAATATGGTCTAGCATATTTTTATTTATTCATCTCATTTACATGTTCATTGAATCATTCTAATTTATAGACGCTGTACATCTTCTAAATATTTTTTTAATAAAAAACGTAAAAAAAAAAAAAAAAACAAAAAAAAAACAAATCGGTCAGCGACAAATTACAACATAATTCTCGGAGAAAATATTCAAGGGATGTAGGTGCCTAATGTTATGTAGGTATAATTGCGTTATGCGTACTGCAGCAGCAGATTTAGCTCGTACGGGGGAAATCGTATTAATATCCTTCGCCTCGGGCAGATCATCGGCGAGGGACGTCCCCTGCAGAAGTCGTCGGCGTCGTTAATTTCCTCTTCGACATCCTGTGATATAGGTCGTCGTGTATTCTGTAACGTAACATTAAATCTAGATATATACACAAATAATAATGTCGTTCCGTTTTCCCGTCATCGATAACGCCCGGGGCGTCGTTATTTAATCGCGTCGTCGACGGAATGGACCTCGTTGTCGTTTTCGATGAAAACGTCGGCGATAATTTATAATTAATTTTCTTCGCACCGCAATGTATATAGTAGGTATCTATATGTATCTCGCCAATTTTGTTCCAGACGCGAAGATGTGATTTGTTTATGATGAATTCTAATTCAATTATTTTGGGAAAATTCGCTTATAACATAATAATAATTTGATCTTGAGACTCGGTGAATGATATAATAATAAAAAAAAACAAAAAGAAACTGTACTAAAATCATTTCTCTATACGTTAAATATGCTCGTTCAATAATATATGACGATTCATTGCTGTAAGACATAATATCGTTGTGTACTTAAATATGAAGTCCACTTATAATATGAAATGCATAAATAATTACATTCCTCACTTCGTTTAGAATCTAAAAGCACATATCATTCTTCACACGACGATCAGTAAAAATGTAGAAGGTTCCAAAGGCAGAATTTGCGAAAGGCACGAGAAACAATATCGAAAACAGTCTAGAAAAACGTCGAAAAAAAAATAGTTACTAGGTAGGTACCCACGTTATAATCAGATAGTATTTAAAAATTAAATTTATTCTTTTGAAAGTTTAAAATAGTTACCTACTAAATTATTGTTATTGATATTAAGTATTATTCAAATAAACAATTGTTTTTAAGTTTTACATGCCATAATTATAAAAGTTAAGTACTTCGAGAAATGATTGAAGCACCAACGTTATTGTTTTTAATAATAATTAAAATTAGTCGTATATATAAGTAGGAGTGTATGTCGATTTTAATTTAAAGTGTTCAAGTTATACACGTCGGTAGTCAAAACATTTAATCCAAAAACCAAAACAAAGAAAACTAATTTTCCATCTGAGTTAATATTATATAGGTAATATGTCTGGAACAACGTTGGTGATACACCTAATATTATACGTAAATACCTACAAACAAAGTGAACATCGTTGACGGTACAAAAAAAAAAAAAAATAATAATAATAATAAGAAGAATAACCTCCGATTTCCATTAAAATATAGGTACCTACGCAAATTTATTCAATTAAACGATAACGGGTCCAAATGTGAATTAAAATATTATATTAAACAGTTATACATAAAATTATCTCCGAAAAAATCTTATTCAAAAATGTATTCAAAATTAAATTTCCAAGAAACTTATCTATAATTCAAAACATTTTCTGCGTAATAAATGTTAAAAAACACGAAATATGAAAAATGAATATTGAAAAGCGGGCTTTTTTTTAAATTTCTACACAAGCTGTATATATATATATATAATATATTATATTGATTTTTGATCTTCATGTTTATATATTTTTTTTCAATTTGAACTTGGCTCTGTGGATAAGAATATTTTTAGTTTAACTTAAATATATATTACTGAGTACTATATAACAATGTGTGCAGTTGAATTTGTATTAAGAATTATATAAACTACTACATTTACACGTGATACACTCCTAATATTAAATTAAATGTGCGATGTCTTCAACTGAGTAATGGTACGATATTTGGGTGTTTGTTTTCACACACAGCAATTTTACACACTTCTACAGTTCTACATAATATGAATTTCAAATTGAGTGATTTTCTAAAATTACCAGTTGACTCATATATTCTCGAAGTAGTCTACATACAAATATTCCAACGGAAAATATTTTAGCTGAAGATTTATTTTATTCTATATGAATACTATATTTTAGTAGGAGATATTTTGACCTGTCACCTTATTATTATTTCTTATGTACAAACTATTTCGATTTATCGGTCCTTGTTGTATGTACTTTTAAGTATATTCCCATAGGCACAACTACGTTTGACATTTTTTGGGGTGAGAGTATATAGTGCCTCTACATTTTAGAAGACCTGTATGCAATTATTTACCCGGGTCTCAAATATACTGTAGTTCATGAAAAAACCATTGAATTAAATATTACAAATCAATGTAACTTTTATTTCGAGATATATTATTTATTTTTAAGTATAAAAAGTGACCAATTTCTATAATTCTCATCCTTTTTCTAGAAACTCGAGACTCAAAATAGTGCTACACAATATTATACTTATATATTATAGTAGGTACTATTATAAGTTTAAAAAAAGATTCCAAATAGGGAATAAAATATTAATATAATATACACCCACCTATTATATATAACCATACATATATAATATATATATATAAGTATACATATACGTATACATATACGTACCTACATATAATCGAACGAATACAAAAATTATAATATATAAACACAGTTATAAAAATTTTTGAATTTCAATTAATTTATACCCAGTTGTAGTAAAAAAATACGCATTATATCTATCATTTTATCTATCTTGATAAAGGTACACTGTACCTGGTATAGGTTATAAATGATAATTAATAACCAATAACTAAAAAGTGTAGTCACATCCGACATTGCTGTCTCCGTCTATCTAATGGGTAATGTAAGGAAATTATACTATATAAAATTTTAATTAAATTTAGTGTTACCAAATTTAAAGAGAGAAATATTTTCGATGGTGTCTTTGAACTTTATGTATCGTATGACAAAGTAGTTGACAACTAATTTAAAAAATCAAAAACTAAAAATATTGCGACTTCTTTGTTAAGAGATACTAAAAAAACCTCCGAAACGCCATTAAAAATATTTATTTTTCTTTAAATTTAGTAATAGGTATTTAAGTTAAAGTTTAATTAAAATGTCACAGTTTAAATTTTATATATCATTATTTTTCCTATATTGCTCAACGACGGAGACAGAAATACAGACCAAACGCCCTCTTAATAAATAATTGTAATGGTTTTATATTAAATAATGATAAATTATTATTCCAATGCCCCATATGGTCTGGTATGTGATGGAATTCGTATGTTTTATACGCTTAGCACATCTAACGGTTATGGCACTGGGATTTTTTTTATCAAAGAGGGTAACAACCCTAAACTAAATTGTATACTGAAATGGCACAATTCTCGAAAGAAATAAAATAACGATAACCTGTGACGGATTTTTCGATTTATTTAAAAAATAAAAATATATTGTTGTATACCTACTCGTATAATAAATAATAAAAACATTTATACCATTGAACGGCAATTTAGATTTTGATTTAATAAAATGTTTTCGAAATATGTTATTTAGAGTTTTAAAAATATTTCTGAATTAACGTTGCGTTAAAATTTAAAGTTATAATATTTAAAACTTCTAGGTATATTTTATTAATATAGGGAAATTGATATTGGGGCAAACCCGTTTTTTGAAGTTACACATTATTCCGCCGGGAAAAGTTTTTATTGGTAGCTCTTACTTATTAGTCCTTATCGTGAAACATCGTGTTATCATTAATAAAATCGACGGTAATGGTTGTTTTCAATGTTTTATTCAGATTTCAAAATTTAGCTACCTATGTTTGTAATCATTAGAAATTGAATTAAACTATGATAATTTAATGTCAGGATTATTCTGTTGATCTTATTTAAATCGAAAATTTTTAAAAACTATTTTGAATATCATATTAATATTAAATCATAATATGTAATATTATATTTGAAATTAATCATTTAATTTAAATTCATTTTAATTTTATCATTATACAAAAAGTATACGTGGGGGAAAAATCAATATCTAAATGCTTCACTATATTTTGTTTTATACCAACTATATTTATATCGTTTATAATAATATAATAATGAATAACTCTGGTACTTACATATATGAATAAAATAAAATAAATATGTTCAGAAATAATGGTTGTTGTTTTAAATGAATTAACAAGACTTATTTTTTTTAATGCCTTGATATAGGTAAGCATACAATATTTCATTATTAAGGATAGATTTTTATAACATTTATAATTGAATAAAACGCAATTATTTTAATAGAATTCTAAGGATTAATTTATCTTATACGGCTATAACTATTTCAGTCCATATTGTCCCACTTCAAATTGCCACTATTAATAATTTTCAACTTTTTTTAAAATTAAATTTATTTATAGAATTGTAAATGATAACTATAATATTCTAATTTATATTGGTGACTGTTTCTTAATACAGTTGATTAAGATTAGGTTAGACTCCTAATTTTATATGAATGTTTTTGTTTTACTTAACGGTGTTAATGTTCCCCTAATATCGTTTTAAAACTTATGAAAGGTAACATCATCATTCAAAAATATTTTGAATAAGCAAAATTATAACCAATAAAATTAAGATATAGATAGAATAATAATCTATTATTAATTTCACTCTTCAAATAAATATTTAAAATTTAAACTAAAATTTTTTTTTTATTGAAATGATAAACTTATATCAAAAATAATTTTGATGTCTTTGTCTTTTAAAATGATAACTTCATAATATAAAAATAATCAATGATAATATTATATGAATAATTAAAAGTAATTATGATGAGATTTTAAAGTTTTTTGAATTATTCATTTTGCTATCACAAATTTACAAGATAATATTATAAGGTATGCAGGTATATCGTATATTTCACAGTTTTTTTTCTCAGGGTTTTATAAAAAATTAAGGTTAAGAAAGAAACATATTTTAAACAATAATCTAAAAATATTATAAAACAAAATGAATAATATATCTCTCCCTAGTAATAAAATCCACAAACTCGTAACTATATATGTACTAGTAACTATGGACAGGTGGACAGACAGATGGATAGAGATATAAGGTATCTAAATATATAGAAACTAAAAAGGCTGCATGTATAAGGGGTAGAAAAACTTCGCTCGTTGGATAGGAAACTGATTGTGGATATATATAAATTACATATAACGATTTTGAGAGAAGCTGGATATTATATACAAGACAAATTGGTATAATTTGTATCAAAGTATTCGATAGTTTTTGTCGAAAAAGCAGCATTCGGTCATGTAAAGCTATTCGAATAGACTATTCGATAGTTTATGACGACTATCAAATACTATTTAATAGTTCCCATCACTAGTAAAAACATGCAAAAAAAAAATATATATTTATTTATCAGTTTACATTTTAAATACTTTATTATTATTGTCAACTACAAAATAAAATTAGATTATTATTAAACTCAACAAAAAATTTAAATATTTGAAACGTTAAATTCAAAATATACTATGTCAGTCTTTTGAATAGTTATGTAATTTTAAGTATAATGAGAATCGTAGTAGGTATATAATGAAAAATAATTAATTAAAATATATAAAATAACAATCTAATACTTATTATAATATTATTACACTTTTAAATATGTTATGTTGTTTTACAGTCCTACCACTGTTTGGTGCAACAACCAGACTTGTCAGGACATGTCTTGTTGCATTAAATACACAAAAAGACATGTCCATTTGTATTGTAATTTCATAAATAACAATCGGACATGTCTGATAATTACACCATTCTATGCAAATTTTTTTTCTATATGATTACGTCAAAAAATAATTTTGACCAAAAAATGGACATGTCTTGTTGTTGCTCCAAGGTCTTCAATTGCCAATTTCTTTTTTTAATTAACTGATGTTATTTTAGTAATATATTAGTAACCATGGTAACTTTATTTATTATTTTTTTTATTTATAAAAAATGTTTCTTTATATATTACAGTTTTTTTTACGCTTTAGAAAACTATTGTGAAAATTAAAAAAATGATTTCTGAAAAATACCATCTAGAAAAAATTGGAATTAGCTTCACTCAGAATCTAGAAATTTGAAAAAAAAAATAATAAAAAATAACTCATAAATTATAAATAGGTAAATAATTAAATAAAATGTTTATTAGTTATAGGTATAGTATAAGTACGTTGTTAGTTACATGATAATATTATAATTCCTCAGTCGAACTCTAAAGTAGGTCCTATGTCCTATATATATTTTAATATATTAATATTATCATTCAAAATTAGAAATATGTCAATTAACTCATTATTTATACTAATATAATCAAAGTATAAAAAAATAAAAATAAAAATAAATGCAAACAGTTTAGTTGGGATTACAGGGTCACTCATTAAAGTAAAATACACGTTGAACGAATAAAATTACAGATTTTCACACAAATATAACATTTAACCAGTATTTTTATGATGTGATCAAACATTTTAGTAAATATTTAATATAATTTCTATATTGACATGATGGTATGTGTCATAGTCACCATAATATGCTTATTATCACCATTGTTTTTATCGACAACTTGGAAATCTATCCGGAGTATTTTGTAGATATTTCAAAATATAAAATTCCTTCGTAGGATATTTGTCGTATACATATTGAATTTAAAAGCAATGATAAATAATTGTTTTTCTATTAAACGATTTTAAATGGAGTTCAGTGTAATAACAGTACATAATCATAGATTGAGAATATTATAATAATATTAATATTATAATTAATTATAATTGTGAAAAATACAATTTTTTAAATGTTATAACGCCACTATATTTATATATTATTTCAATAACCATGACAACTTTATTTGTTATTTTTTTATTTGTAAACAGACAAACAGTAATTTTCCTTCATGGTTAAGAAAACTACGGGAAAAATCAAAAAATTACCACTTGAAATATATATAGTAGGTAACCACCTAGAACTTACTCCAAAAATCGTACTTCCTTCTACTAGGAATGTTATTTCTAGGGAAAAAATAATTATTGTAAAACCAATAGATTCCTCGTTAAAAATTTTAATTGATTTCTTATCACAATTATCATAATTCATAAGTGTGCAATAATTAATTTATAAAGGTATTAGTGGTATTACTGAATGAAAAATAACATAGGTTGGTAAACTTTATGTTAAAATGCTTAAATATTTAAATACAGAAATGTTTACATTTTTTGGGGGGGAAATAAATCATATATTATAATCAAATATTATCTACTGAGCTTATTTTATGTTATTATCCTTTGCATACAAATTTTGTCCTAATAATATTCATTTTTCACATGAATTGTGTCCCTAAATAAAAACATTATTTTTATATTGACTCAGGACTGTCCGTAGAAATATTCAATATTATAGCTGGGCGAATTGCTATTTCGATGTCAGCAAATACTATTTCCGGAGAAATATATATATCCTTTTTATATATATTTATTTTTATTAAATATTATTATTATATATTGTTTTTATGTATTCTGAACTGAGATATAAAAATACATTATTTTTATTCATCAGTAAAAAAATACCAAATGGTTCATACATTGAATCGTGAAAAACTGTTTAAAAACTAGGGTAACTGTTGAAAGTTTCGTCAACAAATATTGTGTATCAACTTGACTTCAAAATTATTAAATTAGTAATAGTCGGAGTAATGGTTTTGGTAATAGTCAAAACAGCGCACTTTGAGAATAAGCAGGTAATAAAGACGCAAATTGTGTAGTTGTTTGAGGGTCCATAAATGCTTAAATTAACCCAAATACAATTCAAAAGTGCAAATAATATCAACTTTTTAACAATCAAAAAGTGCAAAAGTATCTAAACAACTTTTTATATTTCAATTAATTTAATCTGATATGATTATCTAACTATTATTATTTTTTTATATTTATTTTAATGTAGGTATATTGTGTTTAACTGATAACAAGTGCTATAATTTAAAAAAAGTTTTTTCCTTTTATTTTACCAAAGAAAATAGTAATTTACATTTTTTTTTTGCGCTTTTAGACTTTAATTATGGTTAAATGCACAAAAATACAATTTGCATGGAAGATTACAATTTCCACAAAAATATTTGAAACCCCTACGTATCTCTACATTGGAACTAGTCCGATTAGGATCGCACGATGGCGATTTTATACAGCAGGAAAACGCCAATTTAAATTTAAGATAAGTTTGAAATATACACTTTGCATGAATTGTATATATATACGAACTATTTATTTAAAACAAAAAAAGTATTTTTAAAGTTCATTGTCAGTGTATTATGTTTACAAACATTTGTGTTCGTTTGAGTTTTATTTCAAAATGACAAACGTATTTCGCATTAAAAAAACAAAATAGACCCAGGTAAAATCCTCTATAAAATCATCACTAATTATAATCCCAGTCGGACTGGTACTAATACAAGAGAGCCTATAGGGAATATAATAATGTTCAGTGGGGATATCGTTTGACGAAAATCGGGAGAGAATTGATTTTTATTTTTTGGCAAAAATAGATGGTTATGTTCATTTGTGATCGGTTGTTTCAAAAGAGCTCGATCGAATTGGCTCTAATAGTAATAATAATAGTTGGCTCTGGTTACCCTAAAATAAAAATAAAAATACAACTGAAATGGTTTCGATGAAAATAATTAGTTTTGGCTCTCAATATCCGACATGTTCGATGAAACGTTGGTGACAGGCTTGAAAATAATTAAATTTCGTTAGATCCCTTTACGTCCCCTACCAATATTGTAGAGTACCTATAATCTATATGCTATATTATAATACAAAACATATCAAACTATTGTTTAGACACGTAATAGTTACTAACGTTTTGATAACATTGGGTTCATCATTTATTTATAGGAGCCAATTTAACTGAGTCTTTCTGGATACAAATCGACTACAATAAACCATAGCACATACTAGTATTATATAACTTTAACTGTAGCAGTGGAATACAAATCGTTAAAAGAACACGATTATTAGCCGTAATGTTTTCAATGGTTTCATAAGAATGACCCTTACCGTTATCCTAATTAGCAACCCTTATCCTAACACTGGACATCTTATCATGATTATTTCGTAATTTTAATAAATTTATAAGTAATTAGTTGCTTAAAGAACAAATAAAAAAGTTCATTTTAAATAATATATTAGCATAGGATACAAACAAAAAAAAAATATTACATTCGAATTTGCATCTTTCAAAAAGTTAAATGTTTGTGATATACACTACTGTTAACTCTGTGGTATAGAAGGAAAACTATTTAATCAAGAGTTCAGGCCGATTTCGTTCCGACATTTATTTAAAACGTAAATGGTGGTTTTGGGATTTTCAAAATTATATTTTTGGCAATTTTAGATTTAGATTTAAAAAATCAAATTCCCAGCAATTTCACCGAGTTCTGCAATAAATTCGTGTACCATTTATCGCAATATTTGTATATTTTTTAGAACACAACTCATGTATAGCCTAATTATCGCCGTGGAAGTCATCATCAAATCTTTGTCGCGGTGGTCCATTACACTCTCTGCGCGTTCTCTACACCTATCGGTACCGACAAATACCGTCATTAGTCATGTAGCAGAACGACGGTACGGCTTACGGGTCGTTAAACTCACGCAAAAATCATCGGCATCAGTATCGTTGTCAAATAAAATAATAACAATATATAATATGATATGTATATAACCTTGTTTGTTCATTGCATATAATGCGTATATTATACGGTACGGTGAGTCGGTGACGATCAACATTTCTTATCTTAAATTACGATTAAAAAAATGAAAACAGGAAAAAAATATTAGTTTTTACTAATTACGGTACTTACGTATAATCACGCGTATATTCAAATTAGTTCTCCGATTTAAAAAATTAAAATAAAATAAAACTCGTTTAACGGGTATCTAATGGTGGCTGGACGTTGATGACTGCGATTAATAAATTACATATACACTACGCGTTACTGCTGTACTTTGTGAATCGGACCATATTTTTGGTAAGTTTTCAAATACACCGTCTTGGGTTTTTTTCCGCAAAGTAAGTAGGTACATATATATATTACAGTTGAACATCCAGACAAGAAATATTTTACTCATTAGTTAATTTACAATAAACAGGAAATATACATGCATTTTTTTAAATCCAATAAATAATGTGTGGGACTGTTCAGGGATTTGTTGAATTAATAGACAATATTATTTTTACTTTAAATAATCTGTAATCATTTTAAAAGACTCCGTGCTAAATCTCAATTAAATGATTTTTGCACGACGTGAAAAATTCAATTGTTGTTTACAGCATATTTGGTCATCATCATTATTTACCCAAGTATATTCGTTTTCGCCATGTATACTAATAGATTTAAAAATAGTTATATTTAAATAATACATTAATATTTTCATATCAATAGTGAATAATATTATTTTGAAGTTGTAACAAAATGTTTGTTTATTGATCACGGATTTGTAAAATTCAATACGTAATAATAGTTAATGAATCGCATAGGCACTATCGTCAATGTATAATTTAATTGTTCTATTTTTTTTTTTAGTTTTTAGTGTAAATTATTTTTTACAAATAATCCATAACCATATTACTAAACCTTCATTTGAAAATAAGTTTAAAGATGAAAGGAATGCTTAACATTAAAGGAATGCTTGTACATAACACTATACGAAATACCAACTGAAAACAGTTGATAATTATACAGAACCTACATATTTCGGAAGTAAAGTTACAGCGACGGAAAGAATGCTAAAAATATAGTAGTATTAAACAAAAATAGATTAAAGAGAAACTTTTTTTTTTTAAGAAAAATCTTTTCACCACAATTACTAAAACTCTTAATACGCAATCTTGGATAATGTTCAAGGTGAATAGAGAAAAAATTGAGGCCTTTGAAACCCTATACTGAAGACGAATAGATACTGAGAATTTCGTAGATGAAAAGCGTATCAAACTAAGAGGTATACTCCATGATGAACACTCATATATGAACGACTAATATAATTAAAGGCATCGAAAGGAGAGAAAAGGATCAAGGAAACCGTGTATGAAACAAATATTGTGGGATATAAAAAAAAAGTTCTACGTTAGGAAACAGCTAGTCAAATAGAGAAAATTTGTGAAACATTTAAACATGGAAGTAATTATACTAATTTGATAATTGAAGAAAAAAAACTATATACGTATGATAATATGTATCATATAGGTAAACTATGAGTATAACATTTAAAAAAATATATATATCGTTTTTTTTTTCTGAAAATCGAAATATGCATTTTTTAAATACCATATTATATTATTAGTTTACAGTTTATTATATTCTGTGTCCGATTTTGAATCGACTGTAATACTGTCGTCCAGTATCATACACAATGATGGGGGGGGGATTAATATATATATATTTTTAAAATAACCCATTGTTGGTAGCTTTACCTCTGATCTTAAACCCTACAATTTACACAAAAAATATCCCAAAATTATAAAATTCATTTTTTTAAATTTTTATCACATAAATAAGGTCAAAAAATAAGTAATTGATTAGAATTCAAGTCTATAACGAAAAAAAAATTCCTGTTCTAAATCCTAAAATTTTATGCAATAAATACCTCAAAATATATAAATGTTTAAAGTAGGTAACCCAAAATTTTTTTATTAGTAAAGTTAGTAAAGTCTAACATTACATATTTGTTGAAAATGTCAAGACTCTTGGACAATCATGTTTGAAATTACAGAGAAGTAACCATAATCGTTTTTGATGAAATCGCGTATTTATGTAATATTTTCCGACGCATTAAAAACTATTAGGAAAATTGATTTCTTAAATTACTTAATACTAAATACCAACTAGATAAAATTTGCTACCAGAAATTATATATAAAATAGTAATATTCGAAGCACTGTTTTTATTAAATATAAAAAAAAACCAATACCTCCTTCCTAGTTCCGCTCAGAATCTAATAAATCAGTTTACCACTTAATACTAACTCAACAATATAAAATAAAACATGTAAAAAATTATTAAAAACACTTTATTTGTAATTTAAAATATCTTACCGATTTTTTTGAATAATTAATAACGTAGTCAGTCTCTCACTATTACGAATTGAAAATCGTTAATAACTAGTCAAATGGAAATCACAATACACATTTAACATTCATATATTGTCCTTATAACGGTAAATTCATGGTTTAATTTCAACTACGCGTTAACTATACCTAAGTTATCTTTATCTCACAATTTTCACAGTGTACCTAGTTAAGATAAGAAAGTTTGGCATATTATTGGTATATAGTGTTGCTTCGAATCTATATGTCATGGTTATGATCAAAGGAATATATAATTGATAAGGAATATTTTTTTTACAATAATTATACCTATAATATAATTAGGTACAAAATTATAAAAACACTGTCAAAGGGGATCTGACCCCGTATAACCCCCGTGCGTGTACGCCACTGCTGCGGTGTTATGATAGACGTGTACATTCGTGTATAGAACTTTTTGACCGTTATTACTAGATAGTTCACACACTACTTCATAACGTTTTAGAAAAAAAACATCGCATAATATATCGTAAAAAATATTATTTATATAGTATGAAATTTGACTTGTGCGATAATAATAATTCGTGTACACGATTATTTTTTCGTAAAGTGTCGAACAAAAAAAAAAAAAAAAAGTAATCGATCGTTACGACTTGTATAATAATATATATGGTATATTTGTACAAATTTTTTTTAATCAAC
>JAIPRL010003175.1:0-49738 GCA_025469235.1 Pemphigus obesinymphae | reverse complement strand
AGTAATTAATATATAATATATAATATATTTTTAACGTATGTTGTGCAAAAACTCCCTAAATATAATACAATTGAATAAAAAATGAAAATAGTAAAGTAAAATAAAATAAATAATAACGGAATAAAAACGTCGAAAACTCTAACATGTATATTTTGCAATATTACAACGAAAACTGTCATAATCCTTTCAAGATTTTAGTCTGTTCTAAAAGACCACGTGCCGCATCGGAACTGTTGAAAAATGACAGTTCTTATACCACTAACAAACAGTCTTAGCCTTTCACAGTTTTGTAATCTCAAAATCAATAGGCCAGGAACTTACGTTTGTGGACAATGAAAGATCTAGACTGCGGCGTTTCAAAACTGACGGTTAAACTAACTGTCGCTCCAGGACCGAGGTCCAAAACTGTTGAAAAACCGCTCGTGTGTGTGTCATACGTATTTTAATGTACATATTGAAATATCATCAAATTTATTCTAAGATTATATGTACCATTATTACTTACTAGAAATCAAGTCAGCCTCTATAAAATCAATTTATTTATACATTTTAAACCATAATATAAAATATATACAATTAAAAAATCCAATATTCTTATAAAAATAAAAATATATATGTAACTTTGTGGTCATATTGATGATCAGTATCAAGGATAACTTTAAAATTCGTGAATTCACAGTTTCTATTAATGTGGTGGTAACTCGTGGAGAAAAATGTGTTAATATGTTAAATATAAGTATTATTATTATAATATTATATTATATTATACTAGCTAGTGTAACACCTACCTGGTGCAATTCCTTGAAAGAACAACTCTTTTTCATATGAGACTATTTGTATGTTCAACACCTTTTGAGTGCAGAACCCTAAATTTATACCTCCGTTTGAAACCTTGTTAGTTTAACTTTTATTGAGTTCAACACATCATTAGTAGAACTATTTTTAATTACTTTTAAGTGAAACTTGTATACCTCGGTTTTTGTATATTATCCAAAATAATATTTTTAATTAATTAATTTTAAAAATATTCCGCCTACGGTGGAAACTGGTGTTCGCTTTCTAGAAGATAGTCGTTCACTCTTAAAGTTTTTCTGACCAATAGGTTGACAAAATAAGTAATCCAAAAATAGATCGAACTTCCTATTCTCAGATTTTTATAAGAATTCAAACCTCGCTAGGATCGGTTTTCGCCTGAGTGTAACTGTTTTACTCAACCTCAACACAAATTTTATCAAAATTTTAGGAAATATTTACTGTTAAATATAATAAGGGTATAAAATAAAATCAAGTATAATAATATAATTGGTGCCTACTCGGCACATATAAGAAGCCACTTGGGCTTTTCGATCTTGAATTTTTATATAACCATTGTAGTCAGGTCAACAGTTCGAAAGTCCGATTAAACATCGTATTATATATTAAAGTTCGTCGAATGTACCAATATAAATTTAATTCAAACTATGAAAAGAACTTTTAGGTATTAGATATAAAAACTCTAGTATAGATACCTACCTACTTTGTGAATCAATGGATCCGACTTAAATACTTAAATACGGACTCGTCACAAGGTATTATATAACGCATAATTTCATTTAATAAGATAGGTAGGTATAAAATTTATTTCAATCAATAGGAAAAAAATTATAAGAAATATTAAATAACAAAAATTAATATATTGATAATATAATATATTAAATATATTATTCTGATATCGAATGAAAAAAAGTGAAAAAAAAAATAGGTCCGCGGAATAGGATTTAAACTGGCGTACCCATATCGAAAGTTTATCCCTAAACCCACTAAGCTACATAATCGATGATAAGGTGAGCGAAATTTCTCGTATTTACTATTCAGATCATAGTAACGACACCGTTACGTATATCGACAAATAATAAAAACGAACGTCATTGTCGGAAGGGGACGATCGATAGACAAAGAAACGTCCGGGCAGTAAAACGTCCGGAAAACGCGAATCCGACGTCCGCAGAGTCGAAAAAATACTACAAAAGTTGCTAAAGCCGATTTCAAAAGTTCGAAGCGATAATACAACGCAGGAAAACGTCAAGTGATAATGGAAATCTGGGAGTTGGGAACAGTATTTATTCTTTCAGGTGTCGAATGCTCAGAGAAAAGTCGAAAACGCAGAAAAACGAAAGGCGTAAAAATTTCAAAACGACCAGAGAATAGTTTGAAAACGGTAACGGTATAGGAATAGATACGCGTCGAGCAGTGGCGAAAACGGGCCGGGAAATTAAATAAAAGTATAAAAGAGAATTTCATAAAATCAATTCATTGATTTTACTTTAAATTATTATTTTAATTCAATTTTTCAGATAGAAATTCTGCCAAGGCAGATATAGATAAATTTATTAAGATTAGATAGAATTATAAGACCTCTTAGGACCTAGGACATATTAAATTATGTATACGTTTAGCAAAGAAATGTACTATTTAATAATAATTAATAATAGTAATAACTATCATGTAACCGATATTATAAAAACACATGTGAAAATTTGAAAAATATTTTGAATCGAATAACATATAATTAATAATTATTTCAAAAATACATAATATAAAATACATATTTACTTGTAACATGTATACTGGACACAATTACTACCGCTATAATAACTAATACACTCATTTTTATTGAAGCCATGACTGTATTTTGTTGTACTGTAGTAAGAATTGATACTACAATAGGAAAATTATGTTGGTTTTGAAAAAACTGAAAAGTTCTTTAGCCTTATTGAATAAACACTTTAACAGAAAATATGTGTCTGAATCATACGTATATGTTAAAACGAGGAATACGATCTCTCATTTAAATTTTTAAAAGGCTGTTTTTATTTGACAGTACCCATATTTTTTAATACATAAATCAAAATGTGTATTGCACTTACGAGCAAACTATATGCAGGTTACAAGGTCGGATTGTTACTAACCAAATGAGAATGTGAGTGGAGGTGATTTACAATATTATCTAGTATTACATATAACTAAAATTTATACATACGAATTTTAGATTATTACAGATAATCATAATATAATGAAAATTTAGCTTTTCTATAAAATAAAAAATGCCAGGGAAACACTTCGCTCGTCGGGTAATATATAAGAGAAAAAAGTTGGCGATCGTCCTCAGACAGGTTGATCCCACAAATATTCTCCAAAATAGAGAATTATTGTTCATTTTCTCATATGTACAACCAATTATATTGTACATACACATTAAAACACATTCCCCTGTCCTGTACATGGAATATCGTAGGAATTCATAGGAATTACATACTAAATACTCGCAGAAAAAAATTACAAAAAGTTGATTATTACACATTGGTGGGGCGGGAAAAGTTTCTCCAGTCCCACGAACAGAAAACTTTTTTTTAAATGGGAATTTCGTCGTAGGTATTTCAAAACCTCTAGTAAGAATTCATAAGAATTAATATTCGTAAAAATAAAATCACAATAAATATAATGGATGGGGTTGGGAAAATGCACGTCATATACTTTTTAGATTAAAACTAGGAAACATAAAACTTAAATCACAACTGTTATTTAAAATAGATCCAAGTTCGGTCTTCTAGCACTAAATACACGAGATATATAATAACACCCCTATAAGCCACACATATTTATTGAATTACCTATAATACTATAATACTACTTAAAGCCGTTATCAAAAAATCAAAAACTTTGTAATTTATATTACAAAAACTAGTTTTCAAATTAATTAATAAAAAAAATATTTAATATAATTATATTCATTCCAAAATCTTGTCCTTTTAGTGAACTAAATTTACAATTGAATTTCCATCACTACGATTTCGAGGGATTTTTTTTTGGCTAATGATCACTATTTTTTTATGAGACAGGGATCTGAACCCTGCATTGAACCTCTGACCTAGAATTTATAACCACTCCAATAACTTAAGGTCAAAGTGGATAACTAAACTTAAGATAATGTTAGTTTATGATGTGGGGGAACCTAGTGAGACACATCTTTATTGGCCTTCATTGATTTTATATTATTATCAGAAAATATTAGTATTTTGTATATTTTAAAAGTGCGGGTATTATAGATTCATGATAATTCCATGATTTTTTTGGCTACGATCGGGAAATTGATGGCAGGTGAAAATAAAAAACTTTATAAAAATAATAATCACTTTACGAGAAAAAATATATATAATATATATGTATATTGTCAAGATTTGGATATGAAAAAAACTGTTGAGACATTCCAGTAAAAAGTTTATACGTTTTAGAATAATGATGGCTTTCCGATAAAAAAAAATAAAAATACCTATAATGTCAAGATTACAGCGATCAAAAAAAAAAAAAATTAATCGTTATTCAGATTTTTTTATAATATTTGTATGGAGTCATTAGAAAACCGTAACCTAGTCGTTTTTTAAATTTATATCGTTGTATTTAGTGACACGAATAACACCATCTGTATTTGATCTTCACAAATACTATTATATAAAACGATATTTGTCTTACATTTATTTACTTTCAAAGATTGCGTAAAATTGTAATTTTTTCTGAAATTTTTTATTTCGTTTAAATTATTATAAATATGAAATAAATACATACTATGAAATATACATTATATTTTGATTATATTATATACACATAACAAAAGATATACCTATAATATTTTGAAATATGACTCGTGTTATTATTAACATAATTTATTTGATAGATACTTTAATTATTGTAAATATTGATAACTTGTCTAATTTTTTTATTGTTTTATACCTACCTAGTATTATAATAATATTTATACTTTGAGACGATCAGATAAATTTTTCGGGAGGTTCGCCAACCTATAGCCGAGACCTGAGAGTCAGATCATATAGGATTTTATATATTTAAAAAAATAACATTATATAAAGGTAGAAAATATTATATTTCTGTTTTATTTTTTTATTTACTTTTATGTAATTGGTGCCGAGACAGGTATCATACTCGGTCAGACAAATTAAAAAAAAATGTCACACTACCTACCATAATAAAATGTTTATGATTAATAGTACCTAATAATTATCAGTTCCTATTCAAATAATATATTAAAAAACAAATTGTTGGTATAGAATAGTTTATTTTACAATAAGTAGGTTGTAAGTTGGTCTTCCAATCTATAATTAATACAATTTTTATAAAAAATCATAAAATTAACAAAATCTATATAAGTATTAATTTGAAATAAAATACGAATTATAAAGTATAATCAAATAGTAGCTACCTATAATAAAATAATAAATAGTTATTCGCATAGCAATACGCGGTAGTGATAACATGGAAACACGAGGTTAAAAACGTAGGTACCTCGTTGACGGACGAAAACTTATATTATACAGGTTACCTCAACACGCGTATGACAGTTATAGTCAATAAATACTGGCGCTCTGTATGCCGACGTTGGTAGAGGAGTAGAAACCGGTGTCCAAAGTGCAAAATTACAAAACCGATAAGCAGTAAAGGCTGGAGACATTGTCTCCTACAATTCTTACACTGCGTATTCCCAAACCCCGCGCACCGCTATACCACCGCCGTACGACCACGCATAGTAATTAGATACAACATTGGATCGGTGTCTCTACGTCTATTTGTGTATAATTTTTGAATGATTTTAAACAAATTACGCAGTGAATACGCAGTGGGGTATAGGTGAAACAAATTGCTTGAAATAAAACCATGTTTTCCATTGACATTTATACAAAATTCTTTACTTTAAAATTAAACATTTTATTAATAATTGTTCAAATGTAAAAAATGGTTATCCTGTCTCATTGTCTCTTATAACGCTTTTCCACTAAATTTACATGTATACATATATATATATAGAACTACGTGAGGATGCGTCGTTGAACGTTCGTGGATAAATTACTAAATTAATCGCATGCATATGATTGTATAGGCCCGTTTACACGGTGACAGTACTGTCATGATAATACTGTCATATACTGTCGCGACAGTTACTATCACACGAGGAGGACCGTTTACATGGTGACAGTGAATACAGTGATACAGTGATTACTGTGCGTGTTATGTGTTATATTATATATATTATTACATTTATATTCAAATATATTTAATTATAAAATATTAATTTATTAACTAACTTATTAATTTAATTAAGTATATATTTATATACAATTTAAAAATTATAAAAAATCATGTCCGAGGAAATTATTTGTTCAATGATCAGAGTTATCGGGGAAATGATAGTTTTAAAACAAAAAAAAAAAAAGTCAATAAAAAAGAGAATGGGTCAGAAAATGGATCCAAAGACGAAATAACTTGGGTATTTCAAATACATTAGTAAATGAACTTGCTATTGAGGATCCGAAAAGTTTTCATAACTTTTTAAGAATGAATAAAGAAATGTTTAATACATTACTTAAAAAAGTAAGTTAAGTTTTTTTCAAGTAATATTATTTTCAGAAAAAATTAAAATTAAAATATATTTCTTTATTTTTCGTAGGTTTATAAAAAAGTCCAAAAAGAGGATACGGTTATGCAAAATGCTCTCCACCCAAAACTAAAATAAATATAACGAATCATAAACACCGTTAAATATTATTTTAAAATATTAAATAATTAAATATTTAATATGATTATAGTTAAAAAAATAATATTCTCGAAAATTTTATTGTAGAACGATGATAACAAGTGATAACAAAATGAAAAATATATATGGCAGTGCGACAGTGTGGTAGTCATCGTTTACACGATAGCAGTTAGTGGCATAGTTGCTGTCACACTGTCACATTGTCACACTGTCACGCTGTCAACTATCCAGCGTGGCTATAGTTAGTGTGACAGTGCTGCTGTTGTACTACCACGACAGCTATACTATCGAATGGTTTACACGACGACAGTTTCACGACAGTTACTGTCGTGACTGCGACTGTCGAGGTTTACTGTCATCGTGTAAACGGGCCTAATATATAATATATGCGCAATAATATTTATAACACTATATCGACGGTAAACCGTCTCATTACAATGTTGTCGTTTCAACCAACGGAAAATTCCGTTTTCCTAAAAAATTAAAAATAAACCATACTTACATCTATATTCACTTAAGGTGGGTTCACAGCTCACCGTGTCGTTTCGGTGTCAGATGAAATACTGTACCTATACTGATTGGCTCATCGGAAAGTGATTAGAAATTGAGACCGTGTCGATTAAAACGATACCGCGATTATCGCATATTTGAAATATTTAAACTTTTGGCCGTCTGGTTACATTCTGACGTGTGGTCAACACTGTTTACTAATTAGGTACCAGGACTATGTCACTGCCTATGTTTCTGTGTAAAGTAAATGGGTGACCTTGAATGTTGAAAATAACAGCTGTTGACAAATTTTGATTTATTTTAAATTAAGTATTGTACTTGCATACGTTTTTGGTGAAAATTTCATACCAAAATATACATATATTCAAAAAACAAATAGCTATTAAAAAAAATTGTGACTGCGTCTGTCGAGGTTTACTGTCATCGTGTAAACGGGGCCCTTATACGAGGAGAAGAAAAACAAATACAAAATAAATGATGAAGTACCGGTCAAGCATAATAAAAATTGAGGAAAAAAAATTATATATTACCGCCGATGTGAGCGTGGAAGCGCAACACACCACCCTAGGATTCCCGTCGGTGTCTAGCGGCGGCCTGGATATCCCTGTATACTCCATGATGGTGACCTGACAACGACGGGAAAGAAAATACGTATAGTTTTTTCAACCAGAAAAAATGTTAAAAGAAAATTATAACATGTATTGCTGTTTGGTGGGCACAATGAACAACAATAGAGACGAGACGTAATCGGAACTTTTGTTGCCGAGAACGTTTTTGATAATTATTACGTTTATCAAGAAAATAATAGGAGGGGTTTGCACATCGCGGACAAGTATAAAACAAATAATCTCACTCAGTGAGTGCTCTCAGCAGAATGAGGCACTCGCTATGTGTCATTATAGCCATGGACGATTCTGGGAAAGGTGTTGGGTTACACCCCTGGAAATAGTAGTCGGCAAAAACGGAAAGTTGATGACTTTTTTTTTTTATTTGCTTATTTACCACGTTCTGAGGAAGTATTTCGGAATTTACTCGGCTAATTATAAAAAAATTTCGGCATCCCCCCACACACACAAATATAGTTGTTACCCCCTCCATAATTCTTATTATCAGTTATCACATAACATTGATTCTGCTTATCACATTATTGACGGTTCGATTTAAAAAATTTTACGTTTTTAAATTTTTTTGAATAAAAATAAAAATAGATAACATTAAAATTGTCATGATAAAAGATTTTATTCTTAATAAAAATCGTGTTGTCAGTGATATCATTAATAATACAGTACAATCGATTTCTATTCGAAAAAGTAAGTAGGTTTTAGGATACGTTTTAGTAAATTAAATGTTTTATAAAAATTGCCAACTCATAGAATACCTAACTCCTAAGACATTTTTCAATTAGACGTATTTATTCATTCACTGAATTCTGGTTTTGGTGACGATGATCAAGTTGAAGACGACTTGATTATTTTTAATGAAAAAAAACTAAAATATATACCTATATCAATTTAAATCCTGATTATTATAAATGTAAAAAATGTTTAATGTAAAACTTGATAACATTAAGTGATAACAGATAATTAGGGGAAAATCAGGTTTGTGGTGGGAACAGATCGGGATCGGTATTCTTCGACCATCTCGCTACAGCGGTCGAAAAAAAGTAAACCGGTGTGTCCCAATTTTTAACCGGTTAGTCTAGCGAAATTCTTAAAAGTACACCGGTTTACTTTTCAAGGGGAAATCTAAACCGGTTTAGTCTAGCGAATTTCTTGAATATATGGATAGCATTATTATTTTTCCAGGAAGTACCAAAATAAAATATAAATGTTAATTTGGAATAAGTATTTATTGAAAATTCGTTGCGTCTGATTACAGATTGCTACGACAATTTTAAGGTAGAAGTTCCATAAGTGCAAAGGTACAATATACGATATTTATAATATATGGTATCTTTCATAATATTTATAGGTAGTAAATTTATTGTTGCAGTTTTCAGTTTGATTAAAGAGTTGATTAAAGTCAATCATGGATTTTAGGTTTTCAAAAAAACAATGAAAAAAACAACGCTAAGGCATAGTAAATATTTTCATCTTTCATTTTTTGTATGCATTTTGACTGCGATTATACAAAAAAAAATTATGGTATAGAGCGTAAACATAATTTTTAACAAATATCATGATAACACAACAAAAGAAAATGATGCTGACACATGACTTATTTTAAATTATTTTTTAAAATTATTAAATATTTTTAAATTATTGGAATTTAATTTTCCTTAAAATCCCCTTAAAAATCGAGTGTGTAATTGATATAAACGAGTAGGTATAAAAGATAAATCAAACATAACCCCTTAAAAACTAAGAGTATGTTGTCATCTTAAATTTGTTTCGTGCCAGGTAAGGGCTTTTTTTAACAAATTTTTTTTTGGACCAAGCCGGACCAGGACTTTTTTTTTACAAATATTTTTGGACCAAACTGGGTCGGGCTTAAGAAAAATATCCTTGGACCGAACCGGGCTTTTTTTTACATAATTATTTGGACCGGACCGAGCCGGGCCGAAAATTGTTGACCCTTGCAGGTCTATAGTAAGTACCTTTGTACTTTTTCGTGTTTTCTTTCTATGCGTGTACAGTGTGTAGTAACTACAAAATAGGTTTTCGAATATTTAGTCCGCCTATATTTTCTATATCCATATAAATTTTAATTATGAATTTAAATAAATGTACAGGTGATGCAGCTCGTCTTCGAGAAAAAAACAAAAAAATATTGTTCTTTTTGGCTGGTACTAATAAGAAAATAGATAAATATTTTAGAGTTCAGAATAATAATGTAAGTTAGTCAGTCTGAATTTAATATTTTAAAACCACGAGCTGATCTTGAATCTCATCAACGCTAAAAAGTATAACAAAAATATCATATTTGTCACATGAGTGATGAGTACATTTACATTAGTTTTGTCAGTAATTCTCAAATGTGTTACGAGAAAGTTAAGTGTCCCAAAGATTAAATTTACTTATTAATTTATTTTTAGAAAAAATGTGTGGAGAGTCTAATGGGTACGATATTTGTCTCGTAAGTAAAAGATTGCCAATTCTAGGATATCTAAAATTTAACCCATAAAAAAAATTGTGGGTATTAGAATTTGAATGTGTTTGTTTTATATTGGAAATATATATATATGTATATGTAGAATGTATGTAGGTACCTATTGTATGTGTAATATGAGTATGGGTACCTACTGTTATTACAAGTATTTAGCACCTATGTCCCAGCCACTAAAATATTCTAATTTTCGTACTACACATTTAATCCATTTTTTCTTTGAAAGGCCTTTTTTATTGTTATCATCAACATTATAATATATAAAAATGTAAAATTGATAAATTTTATTAACACAGTTACTAATTTCGTACTACACATTTAACTTTACGTGACACACAAAGTGTGTCGTATTACACACAATTTTAGTGGCTGCTATGTCCTATTGTACTAAGTGCAGTAGAAGAAACGGAATCATTTTAAATGAATTTTGCACAGATTCTTTAGAATCTTTTTCTCTTAGCCGAAAAGATATTATTTTAATTCCGGTGTCAAAATTCACACAATGTAATATAAAACTGATAATATTCATCAACTGTTTATGATATAAAATAATATTTATCTATATACCAATATAATAGGTAGGTAAATATAATGTGTAGTGAAATTTGTGAAAGTCATCATATTTTTTCAGCCTCAAATAACAAAAATATACAAACAAATTTATAATGAAATAAATCCTATATTAACTTTATATTTTAAAAAGGTAGACAATTATAGATATTAATATTCAAGCGAAGCGAGAAAATTTTTTTTTTTAATTCTAATATAATATATTTATATTGGACTACTGAAAATTCTTTTTGGCCTGCCTAGTTTTTAGCATACCTTTCAAAAAGTTGAAATGACGCCCCTAAATACTTTATGATAATAGTATTCCTTAAGTATTTGAAATACTTCATAAAATGTTTTCCAAATACTTTTAGAATACTAAATTTTACTAGATTTCAATAAATACAATATTAGGTATCTAATATGACATTTTATCATTTTTTTCCCTGGGTAAAATGATATAATAATACAATTGTTAATACCTATTAATTATAAATTATACTTAAATTTTAATATTGTGTGAATTATTTAAGTAATAAGTAAGTAGATAATTTTATTTTTATAAAACTTAATAAATAAGCATTATACTCTCAATGACTTATCATAAAATAAAATCTATTTTTGTTTTCGTAATAATTAGTATTATATAACAATATAGTGTAGATAACAAATAACAGGACTATTCTATAAATGCAACAACTTTTGTTTTGTTAAATATTCTAAGTAAATAATAATTTAATTTACAAATACTACAATAAACCAGCTTTAGTTCGAATGAAAATACAAAAATTGATTTACCAAATACGTATAAAAAAATTGCATAGTTTTGAAAATTGAACGTTTTTACTGAAAATAATATTCAATAGCTTCTGATCGGGTGCACGACTTTAAGTACACATAATAATAACAATTAATAATTTATTGTATGCTATAATATGAATAATTATTTCAATTTTCATTTTTGTTATTAACAATAAATGTGTTTATTAGCGAGTGTGTCTACATAACTAATAGGTACTCTCTGAAAGTAAATATTACCTTTGCGGACAGTAGTAAGAAAACGTATAAACACGCTTATAAAAATAATAAAATATGATATAATATGATTACACTATTTCTTGAACTTGATTTGCATGATTATTAGGTACACATTTATTCCTGAAACAAAAATTTCGAGTTGTGTTTTAAAATGTAACTACATACATGTACTAATTAGTAATTATATACATTGAAATATTAAATGATGTTGACTAACCTTAGATAATTCATATATTATGAAAAACATGTTGTACCTACGTAAAATTTACTTACCTATGTAATATCGTTAGAAATAATTCATAAGCGAATTATACATTTTTACAACATAGAAGATATACAATTATTTACGTTATAATTTATTTGCCCACACGTTATTATGAAAATATTTTATCTGATAGTTCGACAGGTTATTCATAATTCGAATTAAGTTTTTCGATAAATTTAAAATTTATATCTTATTTGATTATCTAATCTCGTGTTAAAAAATACTCATATTTTGATCGTTTTAGACTAACCCGTTATCTACATTCTTCGTATCTAGGCGTATTACTGATTAGTGAATAGTGATATACAAAAAGATTATACAACAAGTCTTTGCTTACCAAATATATTTCTGTATTTCTTTACACATTTATGACTGAATCAACCCAAGGCTGAATTTCGTTGGTAGCGGTAAAAAATCCATCATTCGTTTTTATAGCATACAACTCATTACCACACACAAGAAGACTACCAATGTGGGTACGCTGAAAAATGTATCAAACAATTAGATAGGTACCTAACAAACAAAATTTAAAACTCGAATTGTTAAAATATGTAGGTAATTGGTAATCGTAGAGCAATTATTATTATTAGTTAAAAATAAGTCACATTGATCAATATATAAATATATAAATAAATATACTCATAGGACCTATATATAGCCTTATAGGACTATAACATGTTTGTGCATATAACAAATACCTACATGGAAATATATAGAACGTTTGGACACATACGTTAGGTACAACACGTTTGAGTAAAAATAAATACAAAATGTAGATCTGTAATATCGTTTGTATATAAAATAATACGTTTGGACACATAAATCGCATATATTCCCCAAAATTTTTGTGAAACACCAGGTCGAATTTGTGATATAGCAAATTAAATAAGTTTTAGGTGTACTTTTTTCAGTTATATCTATAAATCGGATCGGGTTATTAGCTCACTCAGACCGTTTATTTATTTATTTTCATTTTACGCCAGGCGACAATTGATAGAATAAGAAAGGAATATAGCAAAATCAGTAAAAACTGCTTATAGTAAAATAGTAAATTAAGTAGTAGTTTAGGTACATAAATTAATATAAAATCAGCCAAAGGACTAAGATATAATCTAAGGCACAGAATAAACAGCAGCACTACGAAGCATCCCATGAAGTAAGTTATTGAATCCATAGTCTGTACAATATATTGGAGTATAAAACTGAACTCGATTTCACAAGTTGAGACTTTAAATTGGACACGGGATAGTAATTCTAGAGGATCTATATCACTTTTTAGGACAGATAAAAAGTTGTTATTTAAAGCATTACAACGCGAAGAAAGGGAAGAAATTTTAATACAAATTACGCAGTTTATCAGAATCATGGAATGTCTTAATGTTTAATTTGAAAATATCCCACTATTTGCTATGAAATACCACGTCAAGTAAGCAGTATTGAGTAGTAACTTAACTTAAATTACAAGTATTACTGTAATGTAATTACTTTTTTTGAGTAACGTAGTAGTAATTACGTTACTAATTAACTATATCAAGTAACGCAATTATAATTCAATATAACTATTTGAAAGTAATTTGCATGATGGAACGCAATATTTTTTACGTTACAAATTTTTCACGATATTATATTATAAGAGGCCGAGAACAATAAAGAAGATATTTAAATTTATTGTCAAATCTGAATAACACGGGATCATATTTAGATTATACAATCCATATCTTTTTTAATAATATTAAGTGTGTACCTGTATTATTTATTATTTTTAAAAATATATGACGTAGTTTAACTCTTATCTCCTGTGTGAGTATAGTCGTTCATTTTTATATTTAAATCGTAATTCGTAGGTATGAAAATAAATAGCACAAACATTACAGAAGCGACACGCAGGAAAGCAGTTGGCAAATTAAGTTCAGTAGGCAAAATTAAGTTCAAACGGCAAATAATAAAAAAAAGCCAATGGCATTTTTTTTTGTTTATTTTATGTTTTGAAGAGAAGTATTATATTATTCTTTTCACATTTTCAACCCTCCCTCAAAAAAAAAAAAATAGATAAATAAATAAAAAATCTTTTTTTCGGGACGGGCCGAAAAATGAAGTACCGCAAATTATTGTATATTCGATTACCGACTGTGAAATTGAGTATTGCACAAATGCACAAAATCATAATCACGGTTTACGATTAACAATCCCACTACCCGTTTGGCCATCGCAAAAGAGATTACAATGACTTCGCGTTATCATTTGAATTTCTGGTTTTTTTTTTTGTGTGTGTGTATATTTGTTCCACGGACTAAGATAGTCCGTAGTTTGTTCTGTGCCGTGCGTGTATAAATGTAATAAATCGCAAACATGTGATTTTTCATTTCTTTTGGACAAATTGCTGGGTGACGTTTACCTAGATCCCCAATTAACTAGATACATGTGCGTTCAAGGTCAGCGAAACGTGATTCACGAGAACAAAGAATTTTGAAGCTCATACCGCACCCCTGTAAATAGTGAGTCAATCGGTGTTCAATATTTCCTACAATATACACATAAGAATCTACTAAACTACTACTATAACAACATCTGATGTTATATCAATACAAATTTGCACAGTCTTATGACTATTGAACAAAATTATGAAAAGACAATATTAATCACTTAGATAAATCTTACTCAAGATAAATTCTAGTATTGTTTATGAATTGATAATTAAATGCAATTACTAAGATTTTTCTAAGCTAAGTAATATTAGTAAGAACTTAGTTCTGTCTATGCATTTTGCCAAATATATCTTATTATTAAAACAAATCTAAATATCTTATTTGACGACTATTAAAACTGATAATTAATACCAGTTCTATATAGTTTGTGATACACACGTCACACATATATCCATAATATATATACACATAAACGCCAATCGGCTTTTAACAATGAGTATGAAACAATTAATATTAAGAATATACGTACGTAACGAAAATTATAACAAAAATAAAAAACAATGGTAAACAAAAATACTACAACAATAAAATATATATAATGAGCCGTATTTTAAGTAACTTAAAAGTAATTGGATTACTCTTATTTATAGTAACTTTTAATGTAATATTGAATTACTATTTAAAAGTAATTTACCCAAAATGGCGAGTAAGTAACAAACAATGGCGCACACTTTTACAACATACCCACCACCTATTAAATATACCCAAACAATTATTTTAATTAATTTTGTTAGAATTACAAATTCTATGAGATTAAATCTATAACATTAACATAAACTATACCATATTTTATATCGTTAATCATAGATTTTTCATATTATTTAAATTGAAAAAATGGCTATATATTTTTTGAAAATATAGGCTTAGTGAAATTTTTTTGAGTTTGATTTTAAACTCATTGCAAAGAAAATGCATTTTATTTCACACTTAAGATAAATATATTATCACTAAAGCAGGGCAGTCAACGAGTAAGTTAAGTTAAATTATAATTGAATATGATGTGGGTACGAGTTTTAAATTTTTTGAATTTTTGAATATTCTATTAATTTAATTAATTTTAAAATTAACGTAAAATTTGAAACTAACATTTTGATTGATGTTAATTAAATTCTTCGTAAATAACCCTATACAAGTATGCAGTCTTCTGCAATATTGTGACATTGTATTATTTTTAATATTTATCCCAAATTGTGCTAAGTATTGACTATTTACTAGTATATCTATATTTAAGACAGAAATAAAAATACTTATTGCTCTTGAAAATAAATTAAGAGGACACTACCCACACATTTCTTGTCTCTTGTTGTCTTGTATGTCTTACATACGCATAACATAACAAATCTACGTACCGCATTCTTACTACAGTTTATTTATATTTAATATAAAAGTAAATTTACCTTTTATCAAATGTGTAGAGGAGAACATAAACTATGCCATAGCGTGGAATTTTTAAATTTTATTTTTAAACAAATTATAAGTAGTAAAATAAATCATTTTTTTAAATGCATATAACTAATTTTAAAAATAACTTCACCGTATGGTATAGTATATATGTTCTCCTCTACTAATTTCATAATAGGTATATTTACTCTAATATTAATTATAAATAAACTGTTGTAAGAATGCAATACTTAAATTTGCTATGTTTTGTGTATGTAAGACAGAGACAACAAACGTGTGGGTAACGTCCTCTTAACACAAAAAAATTTTAATTAACTTATTAGTCATAAGTTATTAATAATTATAACTGCTGTTAAGTTGACGATTAGGTTATCGTTTTTTTAAAAGTTAATTTTTTATTAATTAAAATTTTTCAATGAATTTAAGACTTGAAAAGCACTATATTATTAATATTTTAAATTATTGTTTATTACAAATAAACAATTTGTTTATTAATGATTGATTTTTCTGTTCAATGTTTATATACTCACTGCCGAATCTAAATTATTATTCGTTAGGAACTGCAAAGCACCGAGACCCGCACAGTAATATTTCAATACTTGTGTTGATTCCTCTGGAATACCGTCACATTGGGTTAGGTCCAACAATGTTAAGTCCCATCCGTACAGTCTAAATTCCTTAAATATGCATTACATCGTATAAGAACACAATATATATTATACTATATTAAGAACTTATTGTAGTTATATGTCCATGAACAAAAATTCCATAAATGGTGAAATATAACATTATTAAATAATAATGACTCACTATAGGTATATCTTTCTTTTTCAAGTGGAACTGAAAAAAAAAACGAATTGTTTGAAATTTGAAGATTCGTATAATATATTATTATACAATATTAAGTATTAATAAAATATTATAAGTTTAGTCGTGATGTTTATATACTTACATCGAACGAAGTATAATTGCAATGTGTGTCCATTGGATATTCGTACGCAGATAAGGCAATCGTATCCGTGCGACCATTTTCACTATCAATATCATCATTCAACTAAAATCAATAATAACAATAATAAATACAACGTATTACAAGTCAATAATCGATATTCATAATATTATATACACTGAACAAAACTTATATGTGATTTCAATAAAAATATAGATTAATTTAATAATATGGTTGTTAATATACGTCCAATACAATGTTTGTTGATTTAGAAATAAAATATTTGTTAATTTAACAGTAAAATAATAAAACGTATTATTAATTTAACAATATCTTTTATCAATGTCTTGGGCAAAATTGTCTAATTTAATACAAATTAATTTGAATTAACAAATATTTTTTTAATTTAATTATAATTATTTTGTGTTTCTTTCTTTCTTCTTCTTCGTAGAACAAACGCCCATTTGTTAATCAAAATAGTCAATTTAAACAGAATATTTTTTCAATTTAATAACATATTTTATTATAGTAATAAAATCTGTATTTTACAAATTATTTTTATAAAATTATAACTTATATATTTTGTGAAATTTACAAAATGAATTTGTTATTGTAAACACATTTTTTATTAATTTAACAGTATATAGGTACATTAGAATAATAAAAATTTTATTATTTCAACAAATGTTCGTTTGTTAAAACTTGATTATTGCATATTGTTAATTCCACTAATGATATTCGGTTCAGTGTATGTAATTCTTGACACTTTGGCAGTGCCGCAACAATTGGATGTGCAAGGTGTGCGTTGCATACGGGTCTCCAAATCTTATGGACCTTCAAATCGAAATTTATGTTATTATGAATAGTGTCATTATTCACCGTAACATTTTTTTTAAATGAAAAATTTATACTAAAAATTATCATGAAGACAAAGTATGTCATTTATTATTTGATTACAATTTAGTGGGTAATTGTGTATACTAATTGATTTAAACGATAACCGGTTGGCAAACATTTTGTGCGGTCATGTTAAAAAATCAAAACCTCGGACAGTGTGTACTATGATGAGTAGTATCAAAATGAGCACGAAGTATCCGAGTTGGGTCCTAGAAACTAAGGGAAAACAATTTTTAAAAAAATTATAGTAGTCCAAACACACATTACTGATTTTGCGGTTTTTTCATTGTGCGTAAAGTCAAACATTTTTATTTGATACTCAGATATACGGCGTTATCATTAATATTGGAATATATAACCATATATAGAACCTTCCCTGATATGTTTATGAGATACACGAACTATAATGACCTGGCTATGGTCGTGGCAGCTAGAGACATGTTCTGTGGTAGGTATTAGTGTATCACCACGAATATTGTATGATTATTGTGGAAATAACATATAATATTGTTATCGTTATGTATAATAAACGTATATGGCCTTCAAATATCGATATGTGGTTTATTGAAGAAAAAATAGAACGATTGACCCGTCGATTTTCAATAAATACAAATGACGCAATCCATGGTTTTAGAAAATATAATGATAATATAATAAATAATGAAGAATCGTGACAGTTGGAAAATTTAATAAAAATTTTGTCAGCTTGAACTTTGATGTTCATACAGCTGAATGCAAAAAAGAGTTTAGTAAGATTAATTCAATATATTCAGATTTTAGGTCCATATTATTCATAATAAATATTTCTAGTTTGATTTTTATTAATATCAACTGGCCACCAATTGCAATATGAAAACCGATTGATTATGATAAATGTTAGCTACTCAAACATATTACATATAGGTCTACAGTAGACAATATATTTCATAAATTATCAATACCCAAAGTTAGTGAGACGAAATATAGTTTAACGAAGATTTTATAGTTAATTTTCTATATGTACTATTATTAACTAGAAAGTTTTTTTATATAAATATAAGAATGATCTCATAGGAAATGAGAATTTTATTAATCGAAAAACCATAAAACATAAAACATACATAAAAAAATCAATCAAATTTCAATATGTTTATACAATTAACTGATTGAAAAGTTTTGAAAATATACCACATAAATTCAGTAAATATTTGTTATACATTATAATTTTTTTACATAATATTCTAATTTATAACTATTTTTGGTCACGCTGTAGAAATTACTTAGAAAATCTAAAAATTATCACTTTAAAATTTCAACTTTTTACCAACCGTCCAATAAATCATATATTAAATTTTCAAATCTCAAATCCCGATATGCCCCCGTATTAATGATTAATATTCTTAAATTCAATAGTTATTTTTATGTATTACACCAAATTTAAAAAAAAAATTAATATACCAGATATATAACCGAACTGAATCGAATAAAATGTTCAATATACATAATTTGTATTTTACATTATATAATACAAAATTATATATTTGTATAATTACGTAATATCTTTATTGTAAAAATCTACAATAATTTCAAATTAAATAAATTTTTTTAAATAAAATAGGTATGTTTATCAAAAATAGAACTTAAGAAACTTGTGAGATGTATCTAGGTACCAGCGTAAAACGTTTATGCTTTATTTATTATAAAATATTGTGCAATTTTATGAACACCTATATAATAAAAAATACAATATAATTAAAAATTATGTATATAATGTTATTCATTATGTGAACAAAGTAGGTACATACAACTGTGGTTATACTTTAATCGGGTAGGAAAAATTATGGCATCTCAAAATGATTCCTTACACACAAGCCTCAAATTGCACTTCGGGAACAAAAAACATAAAGTTCTGTGGTTTAGGAATTGTATTATTATCATTCAAATTCTGTTCCACATACATCAAAATTACTTTTTAAATTAATATTTATTACTACAATAATATCTTAATATCAATAAAATATACATTTTTATCAGTATACTTGCTTTTATTAATGCCAAGTCGTTTATTCTAGCGAAAGGCTCAAACTCTGGGTGATACACTGCATGCAATATGGTTCTAGTGATAGCTTTAGGGTCCTTAGTACTCAAAACACCCGCCATTACATGTATTTTATCCAAAAACTTACTATGCCTGCAAATATAATCACAGAGTTTTAGTTTAGGTAATTAAATGCTTACAATATGTATATATTTATATACAAATTTAAATCTAATAATAATATATTAAACAATTTATAATTTATATATTTAAAATTTTAAAATTTTAAAGTTAATTGATTCAAAAAATGTAATACTCCGATAAAAATAAAAATAAACGTATATTATAAAAAAGAACAATGTGCCTAGAGTGTTGGAAAAAAAACATAATGGGTAACAATATAATATATACCTATATAATGATTTATGAAGTATTTACTTTTTAAAACAGTGGCCAGACGTCAACACCCAGCTAGGAGTTATTAACGCACCTTGGCACAATACTGATCCATCGGCCTTCATTGTTATTACTACCTATATAAACATCATTCTTAAAATGTTAATATGATATGCAACAAAAATATTATTTATTATTATTATTATTATTATTATATATCAAAATAATGCATTTACGTGGTACGGATATTGACCATTACGAGCAACAAATCTATAGAGGCTGAAGTCGATATATGATTTTGGTCCCTCTTCGAGTTCTTCTACACTGCTGGATAGTGAATTATTCATTTCGTTTTCACTATCCAGTCCATCTAATGGTGTTGTGCTACTCATACTGTTGATACTATCCGTATCACTCGTACTATCCCCATCATTCGCACTATCCGTATCATTCGTACTATCCGTATCATTCGTACTAACCGCATCATTCGTACTATCCGCATCATTCGTACAATAACCTATGAAACATTTTTATGTTCTATAAAAATATGTATATTTATTTATTTTTACAAAAATCCACACTCAAGGCTGAGCAAATCAATGATTTTTATTAACCATGTTAAGTTAAGTAAAGAAATGTTAACTGAGTCTTAATTCTTCAGTTAAAGTTAATTAACATTTTAAGTTCATATGTTAAGTTAACAAGTTTTCACTAACCCAACTGAAGTTAAGTTAACATATTATACTTTCCTTTTATTCGCATATTTTCAATGACCTTTTCGTTTGTTTGTCAACTGTTTATGCATGGTTATACAATTCTCGATAGGTACGAAAAAAAAAAAAAAAAATAACGGCCATGCATTGTATTATATTTTCAAATTTGTATTCAATCGATTGAAATGATTTGTAAGTTGAGAGAAAATATAATATAGGTATAGCATATTTCATTAATAATAAAATATACTTTAATATCTATGCCTTATGATAGCCATAGATATTTAATAATATACGGTTTAAATTAACAGTGTAGTATATTATATAACAATATATAAAAATATAATATTTTATGTAATACGGCCATAAAAAAATAAATAAGTGAAGTTAAAGCTAAATAATATAAAATTCAAGTGTTATGAAGTGCTATTAAGTTAAAAAGTTAGAATTAACTTAACTTTTTAACTCTTTAATTTCCATCCTTGTCCAAACAGGGATGGAAATTAAACTAAGGACCTACACTGTATTTTATTTTTTTTAACTATTTTTTTATATCGTCTACATTTTAAATATTAGTAAATTCAAACTATTCTAAGTAATATTTTTCAAATGAATTATGTATCAACAAATATATATATTTAAATCGTGTTTTTTGCATTTTCATATGCTGTATATTACAAAACATCAACATTTTTCAAAATAATAAATAGGGAAGTACATAACATTTGAATTTTAGACATATAGGTTAAAAACATATTTTTAAATCTTATTTATATTAAGGATACAAGTTGGCAATTGGTTCCTAAACTAGTGATTTAGTGGACAATAAAATTAATAATAATTGTTTAAAAACAATTTATTAGATACAGTAACATACTATCATAATACTGCACAAGCCAAAACAAAATAATATTATCAGGCTATCATGTTATCAAATTTTGGAAACCCTAGTACATAATTTATTTTATTTATAACTTCTTTGATATTGGTCAAATTTTAATTTTAATTTTTTTTTAATATTATTTATATCTTCTGATTTATCTCTAAATTTGCTAACAGATGACGTAATTGCATTATTGATAATGGTTTCTGTCGATTTTTTTAAAGCATGGATACACCAATGCGTCCAAAGCACCACAGAAATACTTTGCTCGGATGAACCCCAACGTACATAGCAGTGAAAGTGTTAATATTTATTAAAAATGTATTTTCAAAAACATACATTGTAAATCAACATTTAAGAAAAATCCGGTTAGTAGAGGGTGGAAGCACTTCACACGTTGGTTAGGATACTGGTGGTGGATATATTGAATTTGAAACCAATGATAAATCAATTCTTTCAATACAACGATGACATGAATAATACTATAAAAACTAATATATTCAGTAATTTTAACAATATAGTTTCGAACTCATATTATTTCTTATTAGTTATTAATAATCACGTATTACATTATAACTGTGTGAATATTACTTTTAAAATATACTTAAACTTTCACTTGTTTATTTTCTTTTTTTCTGAAAAGTTCATTAAAAAGCTCTATATATATAAGTAACACCTTTAAATTGTTAAATACTAACCATTAATATACAGTTTTCTCTTTCAAGAAATTAAAATATTCATTATCTTTGTAAGAGAAAAGTATTTATTTTTACAGATTATGCAGCATATTTTGATAATAACTACCTACTATTAATAATAACAATTAATGTTATAATAAATTACAATATTGTTCTATATGACATTATTTTTTAATAATGTCCGTTTTTCGTATAAAATTTTTAATAATATATTTAAACTATATTATTCGAAGACAAATTATAATATCCATTAATATAGTAAGGTTATTAATACATTCTTAATTCCAATGTCTGTAAAGATAAATAATACCTATATAAGTGACGTATTTACGGTAGGAGGGGGTATGGGGGATAGATACTTTCTTAGCAGACAATTTAAAAATTATTTTAATGATATCCAGTATTCACTTTTCATGAAAAAAATGTAATAAATGTTATAATTACTACACCAAAGTATTCAATATATAATAACATAGGAACACTTTTATATGGAACATTTCAAAAGTACAAAAAAAATGTTTTCATTTTCATGCAAAATTTCTGGAGTTTTAAATTTTTAGTATTTTTTAAATCGGATTTTTTTCATTGATAAAGACACAAAACTGTATAGTGAAAAATAAGATAAGTACAATATATTGCTTGTTTACACAATATCTTATAAATAAGATAATAATATAATATTATCAATGCATTACGTTTCATACATTATGTATAACATTTCAATTGATTTGTCACCTAATTATAATTTTACATTCTATGCAAAACGGGATATTGGTTATTTTGTGAAATACTGTATGACCAGAAGACTTGATCAAATCGTTACATGTACCTATTGTGTATTTTCCAGTGTGTACTCAGGAAGGTATAGCAATTTTTACAAAGTATGAAGTATGTATTTAAACTATTGTTACAGCTTTGCTCAAAATTATTTTATTAAAAAAAATGATTTATAATTTCTCTCAAATTCTATACATTATTCTACCACCACCAGTATACTACTATCTGACAAGGAAAGTGCATCCACCTTAAGTCCTTACTGACCGACTTTTTCAATTCTAAGTATAAACATCAGATTGAGTTTCCTGCAGTTAAGAAATTATCTAAAATGTTACCATTTTCCTTTAGTCATTTGAATAAAGGCATGTCCGTGTTTGTAATAAATGTAACTTTTAATTTGTTCAAATGATGTCAAAATTTTAAATATTTTGTTCTGCAATCAAAAAAATGACGTCCAAATTTCCTTTTCAGTAAAACATACAATGTTTAAACGTAATTCTTCATTAATACATTGAACTTTGAGTTGATGTTTAGCCACGTGTATGAATAGTTCAAATGCGCATTTCGTTAATATCAAATTTTCGAGTCAATTACAATAAAATTTGGGGCAGCGGTATTAAAAAAAAAATATTTATCCACCTATAAATAAGTAGCATCCTTATAATAAGGGTATATGTAAATTATTATATAACAAATATATAATGCATAATATATTAGATATTGGATGCACCTTAATTTTTATTGAACTAAAAATATATAAAACATTTAGTTGTGAAAAAATGTTGATACCTCAAAAAAGTTTTCAATATTCTCCATGAGAATATCCTAAATACACCACTATAATATATACAAAACTATATTTTAATTTAATTTATGTTTAACAACAATGTTTTCTATTTTTTTTTTTTGAAATTATATACTAAATTTTAATATATATAATTATCAGAGAAATTAAATTGATAATTATAAATAATATCTACACTGTACAATTTATATATATATATATATATATATATATATATATATATATGAAGAACTATATTTCGCCTTGCTTTATACAATTTATTCAGTTAGATGAAAAAAAAATTGTAAATGTATTTTCATTTAAAATTATATTGCATAAATATATACATTATACATTATATTATAACTTAATTATTATTAAGCATGTAATGAATAGTAAATAATTATATTATTACCTTAAAAATAATGTCAATAATAATTGATAATAATATGATGATTAATGTATAAATGTATCATTTATGTGATGGTATAGGTACTTATAAAAACCTTTACATTCATAAAATATTTCTGTCATAAAAGGTAGTTTTTCTTTATGCTAAGGGAAAGCTAAACACTTATTTTAGGGATATTAAAATATAATTTTCACGTTCTATAATTACAGTTTCTTTCTTAGTAATCGTAGAATCAAAATGTATATACAAAATATGATAATAATAAAAATTATATTTTCAGTTTTTAATTAAAAAAATGTTTTACGTTTTTAAAATTAAAAATTTCACAATTATTAATCACGTATTTTAAGCTTTCCAATAAAAATATTTTAAACGATTATCAGGAGAATGATCAATTTTGAGGATAAAAACGAATGCCATATTGAAAAAAATGTATCGAACTAATAATGATCAATAATAATTTATAACGTAAAAACGTCACTTACTTTGATAGATCATCAACGAACATGCCAGTATTAACTGGTACAATAGGTATGTCTTCATTTTGTAGACGAGTCAAATTTTGAATTTTAAAACAATATCACAAAACTTCAATAAATATATTAATCTTTCGTCGTCTAATAGATGTGTTATGTGTAGGCATACAATATAGAAATGAGACTAAAACAAATTTGATTAAGTGGAACAAAAATGCCATTTAAATCTTGTGATAATTTATTTAATAGCTGTGTTGATTACATCAATTTAATGTAAGCTTAACTAATAAACTAATTTCACTAATTATTCTCAATGTATAAAACTCTCGTTTACTTATCTCACTTGAGGAAAATATTTTCTATAATATCTACTAGAATAACATAAATAAAACTGCAATAAATAATTTTTCTTTGACTTATTTTGACCTGTTTTTTCAAAATATTAATTCCGCTATCTTATTTATATTAATAAATAAATATTAAATTATAAAACCTAACTACTTAATGAAGTGAAATATTTTATACAGTTAGGTAGTTTTTTTAATATTGTACATATATCAATATGTTTTCGATTGCCTATATAAATGTACTCATAGAATCAATGCTGGGCAAGTTAATGATTTATTTAAACTCAGTTAAGTTAAGTTAATAGAAAAAAAAGTAAAAGTTTAAAGTAAATATTTATCTATTTTTTTAACGATTCAGTTAAATTAAAAAAATAACTTATCGCCTTAAGTTAATATTTTTTTTTTTTGCACGAGTCAATATAACATTTGAGATATATAGAGGTAAATTAAGTATCTATTATTTTTTTGGAAATACTGTTATTTTTTAACTTTAAGAATTTAAACATTTTTAATAATCATTAAAATAGTATCGTGCTCAACATTTTAAAATGGGGGGGAGGATATATTTTCCCAAAAATTGAGAAATCGCTTTAAAAAAAGGGTTATTTATGTAAATTTTACTATGAATCTATAGGAAAAAAACTGTGGGAAAGATATGAACATCGTCATTGACCCCCTCCCCCGTGAGCACACCCCTGTATTAACATAATATTATTGAAAATACTTTAATATATTTATAATAATTAAAACTAACAACTAATAGGTTCTTAAAAATGTTTAATTAATAACACCTACTCTTTTCTTCAAAATAAATTCTAACAAATGAAAATTGCTAATGCAAATTAGTAAATACCTAAATAAAAACCTAAATATTGTTTATTGGTAGGGAATTTAATATATTCTTCAATTTATATTATGGGGAGATTATTATATAATATATATTATATAGGTACATTCTCGTTTTATTTATATTTTCGGGAATAAAATAAATTTTATAATGTAATAATTATTAGAAACAACAAAAAGAACTTTAGTTTTATTCGCCCACTTTGACAATATATGAAATAAGAAATCAAAATGTATCGATTGTTTTAAAGTTAACTGAACTGAGTTTTAATTAAAAGTAACTTGCCGTTGAAAATGCAATATAGCCAAAAATTAGTCAAGTTAAAACATAAATCAAATATTAAAAGTTAAATAAGAAGTTAAAATTAACTTAACTTTTAGCTTATTAAGTCGTTAATGCCCACCATTGCTTAGAATATAGTATTCACATAAGTGATTACTTAAAAATTCTTTAATGTATTTATTCTGTACGTATTAAACAATATGTTTATAAAGTCTATTTTTATTTATATATGTATACACTTTTTGGGCAGAAGGAGTCGAGTAAAATACTTGGGTAATAATGGAAATTATGCGAAATGTATTATAGTTGATTTTCTAAAAAGGTAAATTTTAGATTTTCTCAACAGTTTTCCTTTACGCTTAAATAAATAACGAAACATTGTAATAAATCAGAATATAATACTGAGTTTTTCTCAGAACTCTTTTATCATGTTATAAAGAAATGATTTAGCATTACTTTTAATTCAATTAATCCACTGCCAGTATATTCTATTTGACAAGTAAAAAAAGGGCTACAGCCCCTACTAATTAGATTTTTTTCAATTGGACTCAATATATAGACAAACAAATATTACTATTTATTTACATAATATATTTATTAATAAGTCTAATGTATTATTTATTTCTCACCAATACTTCATATAGGTAAATAGGTATATAAGTATATAAGTATAATATAAGTATACATATGAAAATAAACAACAATTTTGAAATAAATCCACTGTGATTGAAAATTGACAAATATTTACCTACCTACTTGAGTAAAATAGATATACCAATTAAATATAAATAGGTAATAAATAAACAATATTAACAAACAATACGAGTTTATAAAAGTTACTCTGTGAGCTAAATTCCCGATTTTCAACAATAAACTATAATTCTATAAGCAATTTTAAAACAATTCTTTAACATACTATTTACCTATTTATGTATAAATATATAAATCAACAAATCGAATAAAAATTATAAATATTGATATTAATAACCACAGCAATGAATATTACAATATTATATCAGATGAACTAATGGACGTAAGGAAAAACAAGAGGGAAACACATCCTTAGAGTGTGCTAGATTTCCTGTTTTCTATTCTTTCTAGTACTTAACTATGAACAGACAAATGTAAGTATATTCAATTGTCCAATCAACAATGGTTAAATAAATCAACGTTTCATTTTTTATAAAACGATATAAAAAATTTTTTATATAGAATTAGCTTATTGTTTTATATAATAAATTAACTAAAAGTACGTATAGAAACTGGGAATTTAACACGCTCACAGAGTGGGGGGGGGCGCTTTCATAACTCCGTTATTTTGATTATATGTATTTGTAGACTAATGAAAATATTATATTCGAGTAGGTGTAGACGTGTAGTTTAAATTAAAGATGACTATTTGAAGTTTGAAAAATCGAATCGAACTTTGAGAGTTCGTTTCGAATTCGAAAGTCAAACTCAAATATAGTCAAATGTCGAACTCAAACTCTAATTGTTCAACAATATATAAACAAAACTGTTGTTTGATTATTGATTTTTGTTTTATTATTCAGTGTTCGATATAATTATACCTTTTCAAACACAACAGATGTTGTCAAAGTAGCGACTGACAAGTGCAAGCTTGTTTCCCCGTTTTTACGATTGCAGCGATTATACATTTAAGTTAATTTATACTTTTATTCTCAATCAATATGTTATTATTTATTATTTTCAAGTTGAAAATATTGTTTCACCCGCATTTATTATTTTACTATATCACTACCTATAAGTACCTACCTAATACATATATTAGTATCAAACAAAATTGTATTCCTAATATCCTATTACCATTTTCTGGATATTATGTATCTAGCGCTGAGACATGTGCCACATTAAAATGTCATTCAAAATATACACTGAAAATAATCCTAGTTCGCGTTTGACAGTAAACTACAACATTTTAATTTTAATTCGACATTACCATAGTTCGGTTCAAGTTCGGTTCGATATTTAAATTTGGAGTTCGATTAGTACATTCACAATGAAACAATATCGTTTTTCAAACATTAGATGTTATGACATATGTATATTTAAAAATAATAGCTATATTAGACTAGGTATTGATATTTATGAAATTTCCAAGCACAGACCTCATAATAGTCCGATAACATATTTTATAATCACATAATTACTTAATAAATACATAATGGTATAATGATTGTTAATTATTACATGAATTATTTCGTATTATATGTATTTACTCTATTTTTAAATGAAAATATTTTACTTCGTAACAATGTAATTAACTTTTATTAAAAACTATAATTCAAGGTATATTTTAAATTTTTCTATATCTAATATAGAAGATATATTAAATAAAATATCAAGACACGGAACATATAAATCGCTATAATTTTAATGACCTCAAAATACAACGCTTATTGAAATAGAAACTTAAGCTTAACACTTTTAAAACAGAAAGTTTATTTTTAAGACAAAAAACTAGTTATAGTTATAATTATAGTTATAGTTTTAGTTAGACTAACTTATTAACTTATATATAAAATGACTCTAAACTGCGTTTTTAATATTATAGGAAGAATTTTAAAGTTTAGGTAAGGTCAGGTGGGGCAAGTGAATAAACGGAGTAAGTGTATAATCTAATGTTATTATACGTAATGCATTATTTGTTGATAATAAAAAGTATTTGGTAAGGTAAATGTTTTTAGGGATTTTTTTGTGTAATTGGTAGCACTTTACTGTAATTATTCTGATTTTTATTACTAATTACATTTCTTTATCAAAACTACCTTTTATTTTTGTAAAAAGAACAGTTTGCAATACTATTTATTTTATCTTTAAATTCACAGGTGTTCCTAGATAATATAATATTTCTTTAAATTATGAGTATGTTTTAATGAATTATATCAATATCTATAACTTTTCTTCAATTTTACACTTGCCCCGTTGTATTAATATAATAATAAAATGACACTTATACTACTATTATTCCTTGCTTAATTTACTTTAAAAAAATAATGTTAAAATATTATAAGTCTGAAATATAAATAAGAATTACTTATGTTTAAGTGTACCTAAGTAAGTACTTTATTTCTTAATTGTTATAAAATTGAAACTTATCACTTATCACTTATAAATATTAAAATTATGATAAGTCTGAAAGAATAATATTATGTAAACATTTATTATGATTTATAAATGTGTAAATAAGTACTGATGTACTTTTTATTATTAAATATTGAAACAGAAATTATAATGAAAAGTATAAAAAAATATATTAAGTATATATGAGTTAATATTGTAAGTATGTTGAAAAATAATTAATAAAAATGAGTTTCAAAATGTTGTTAATTTTGATTAGGTATCGAATAATTTACTTACAGTGTTTAATTTAGTAATTTAGTATACCTACTTATTAAAAATAAATACATTTTATTGAAACTCTGCCTAATAATGGCTGTTTACATACAATCAGATAATAATGTGTAATATTAGTTAATAATTTTAATTTTTTTAATGTCCTATCAATTTTGTACAAATCAAGATATCTGAATAAAACAAAAACAGAATTATAGCATTTTTAATTTATATTTTTATACACTTGCCACAAACATTTTATATATAAGCCTTATAAACAAAACTAATCGATTTTGCACTCGCCCCAGTTCCTGGGACAAGTGTGACATTTAAAATTTTTTTGAAAAAATTAAAAAAACTCATTGATGATAAGACAATTAAACTTATCTTGCGTATACGTTTCAATTTATTATATTTAAAGCTATATAAACTTGCAAGAATAATTAGCATAACTGAAAAACTTAAAATGTAGTGATGAATTTCTTATGAACTTTGCATTTTTTGTCATACTTGCTCCACCTGACCTTAAATATAAGCTATGCGAATTCAGAAATTTTCAAATCTATATAAATACATCTAAATAAATGTAACAACATTGTGAACAAATAAAATACATTTTTAGGATAACACATTCTATAGAATATATGTAGAAACACAAATAAACTTGTTAATTTTAATACACATACAATTAGTATAACTAAATTGTAACATACACATTTATTTCAGAAAAAAAAAAAAAAAAACATTACAGTTTAGATGCATTGGATCCCGAACACCGGTAAAAAAAACCACCTTTTTGAGAACCGAAAACCTATTCCCAGTTTTTATTTTCAAATCTAAGGAACTATCGTTGGTAAAGATAACCGGTAATCGAAAATTATAATTTGGATTTCCAATAATTATAACAGTACCTATGTTAAAAATAACAAAGAAAAAAACCACATATTCTTCACTAAAATGCAAAATAAAAATTATAATAATTTAATCTTTATATTAAAATACGTGATAACTATTTGTTTTATAAATAAACTCTTGTTTTATAATAATATTATAATGCCTTGTTATTTATAATACTTGAAATTGGACATTTTGATAGTACGTAACATGGTCTTAGGTCTCCCCTAATGATTCTGATTAAAGCTGGTACAATAAAATAGAATTTAAGATAAAAAAAAAATTTTAAAGTAGTCGTTAATGTTATTGTTTCCTAAGTTTTCCCTTGTTGGTAACCATTTAAAGGAAGTAGGAAGCAATCTTAAACCGGTTATTGGTAACCTATTATTTTTTTGATTTGCAAAGAACAGTTTATCAATATAAAATATACATGTAATTAAAAAACGCTTATAACCGGTTTCCGGTACTCGACATTTTTTTTTAGCAGATTACCGTTTTTTCATAAGCCTTGGATTATACTAACCATTTTATTTTTTGTTTTGTTTCTCTAATTTTCTACTATTTTTTTTTTTTTTTTTGCATAAACTGATTAATTATCGATTAGGTAATAATAATAACTGAATACTTAAGTATAATAATATATTATGAAGATAACATTCTATGATGATATTCCCAACTTTGGTTACTTCTCCGGAGATTTTTCTGGCGAAACTCCAGCCATGTTCATTCCTTTATGCAGCATGTTATTAATACTTTCCACCGCTTCGTCTTCAGCATGTATTTTTCTCAACGCATTGCTCACGATGCACAGGTCACCTCGAAGTTCAGAGACCAATGCCACTATTTTGTCCGTGTTGCTTAGAATTTCAACGCTCTGCGTGTATGGGTTGTAACGTACACCGAAAGGTTTTTGAATGCTATCTGCAAATTCTCTGAAACCGAAATATAGTGTTGTTTTTAATAATATTTATTTATCATTAAATAATAGTAAAAATGTACAATGGTCTGAATTAATTATACATGTATAATTACACCATAGGACCAGAATATGCTTATTGCGTTCACTTTTTAGTTTTTACTAAATCGTTTATCATTATGCCCATAAATGCAATACCTAGTTATAACTGCATATTATTTTGATAATATGAACGGAATATAGTTTCGTAACGTTATTTGTTGTTTTCGTTCCAGTTAAGAACGAATAGCGCTTCATGTAATACTCGTACCTGTTTTCGATACGAAACAAAATTAAAAAACGAAACCTACTTGAAACTTCATTTAAAACGTTTCGATTCTAAAATGGAATATAATATCGTTTCGTTCCAGCTATAAAATTTTTGGAAAAATTAATATTAAAATGATGCCACACCAATGATTTTCATTAGTAAAAACATGTCTACCAAAAACAAACGAAATTACCTGTTAAAGTGATTTTAGAGTTAAAACACCTATATTAAAATGTATATAATAATAGTTTTTGTAGATGATCATATAGGGATTTTTCAAAATATTAATTGTCAATGAAATTACAGTGGTTTAAAAACTAAAAATAAATTTATTTTTGTACATTCGATATTGTACTATGAATGATAAATGAACTTATGAGATCGTATCTAAAATGTTGTCATTTAAATATTTCATTAAAGTTATTTTAATTCTAAAATACTTTTGAAAAGTATTTTTGTTTGTTTTTCGTAAACTTATTTTTGAACGAATGTCGCGGTCGTGATTACACAACAACAGAAAGTGTTAGAGATACGAGACGAGACTACTTTCAAATTACTTTAAAAACATATTTAAATATTTTTATATTGTTGCATATTTATTTTTCATAAAATTTCATAAAATTTACCTATACGAAAACCCTTAAAAATTGCCTTGCTGACATTCTCATAAGTGAAAAAAAAAATATATACATTTTCGTTTAAGTGTCATTTTGTTGTTTTATCGTATTCCGTAAAATAATATATTAGGATTAAATACTTTGTAATATTTTTCTTACAATAAAACAGTTTTATGCGGGATGAAATTACTCGAGAAGTATGTTTGATCTATCAACATTTTTACAATACCTACACAATGAAGAACTTTATAATATATGCAAGGTTGTCCCAAAAATATATTTAAGAGGGTTGTCTCCCAAATAATAATGAGGGAAAAACGGTTATCGATTGAACTCCAGACCTTCAATTTACCGAGACTGAAATTTATTTTAGCGACTAATTTCACTGAAGTGAGAGATGTCTCAAATCATAATAATGAATGTGTAAATCATGAATTATATATTAATATATGAATTATCTTTGCCATTTTTTTCATATATTACTTTATTTAATATTTCAGATTTCTATTCAAGTCGTTTGATTAGTTATTTTCAGTCTCTAAACACAACCTCAGGATTATTTTTTAGTTGGAAAGCAGACAGTTATTAATTTATTAATTATCTATTGTGTGATTGACACAGATTAAATATTGATTTTTTATAATTGTATTAATGATTGGAAATCGTTGTCTTGGAATCAAGACACTATTATATAGTGACTATTCATTTTATTATAATATTATTATTTAGTTTTTAGTTTAATAAATTTAAAAATAAGTTCAATTTGTTTAATTTTAACTCTGGTCATTGATGGCGTATAATAAACTGCACTAATAATATAAAAAAAATATTATTAAAAAACAGTCTATAGCTGAATAACAAAAAATTATTAGATATTAAAGTAATACACAGGTATCTAACAAATGAAACTATTTTCATAAAAATAATATTTAATCATAAAAATACTATAATGTTAATACAAAGTAACCTACTTTTACAGTAGATACTTAAATTATATTATTATATAAATAAAATATACAATTTAAAGGTTATAACTAGGTACCTATTAGAAAAATTAAAACATTGAAAAATTCTGTAATAAGTGTAATAAGTCAAATATACATAAATAATGCATACATTGAAGTTTTGAGACTTTCCTATTGCATTTAATTTTTTCTTTTTTATTACCTAGTATAATATTAATATTTAAAGACCTTTTAAGAGGTTTTCTCTTATGGTATGCTATGATAAATAAAATGGTAGATTAGGAAATATGAATTGCATGGCTCCTGCTCTTAATATATGGGTCTATTCCTTTTAATTTTGTTTACTGTCAAAAAATAAAACATCAATCTCTTTGAAATGCAATTCACACACATGCCAGCTTTCTGTGAAAATGTATGCTTTTCAAGGAATAGGTTTATTCCATTTTGCAAGAAGCTCTGTACTCTATACAAAGTAAATAAAAATGTTTAAATAAACTGATTTTTCATAAATAATATAAATAATTTTTGTTTTATTACTTTAGGTGCTTTAATAAACTTTTCTTTGTTAACCCACTAGTTTTATTTTCCTTAATGTTTTTTTAGTGTAACCAGTATAGTACACCCTGGTATAAAACAAAATTTAACCATTTTTTAATAAATTATAAGGAACTACACTACTAGACAATTTATATTATTTTATAAAGTGTTCAATAGGTACTCGAAAAAAAAAACATAATACAAGTATAGGTATCACAGTAGTATAATAGGTATAGTACAATATCAAGTAGGTATTGAAGATTAAAAACAAACTTATTATTGTCATCAATCTATAACAATAGTGTATAGTGTGTATTTATAAATATAATATATACTACGATTTACATAATGTATATGAATACATATTTGGGTAATCATACTTATAAATAATGTTTATATTTTATTCAATAGTGTAACTTTATTTTTACAATGGTTTAGGTGTACTTAACATACGCGTAATATACATAAGAGTTCACAATTAAAAATATTGCCTATTTATTTTTATAATTCCCGAATATCTTGATAGACTCAAAACGTCAAAATAAAACCTTCAAAAGGTAAGTTGGACAAAATACACTAAACGCGTGGAATAGAACATAAATAGCATCTCCCCTAATAATTAGTAATTACCTTAAATTCATAAAACTAATCAAAAAATCAGCTGGTTTAGCCATTGTAAGAATGCACAGGCAGTATTATATAATATATTTGAAGAGGAATGTGACTAGCTGTTACGTGAATATTGATAATCCGAAAACGAAGTAATTATACTAATCGCTTTATGGACCTAGTACACGAAGAAAGAGAGAAGGTATTGGTCACTGCAATGAAAAAAGTGGTATGTTGTGATAAAATTCTAATAACAACAACACACATAAAAAAAGGCTTCCAATGGCAAGAAAAGTCTAACGCATCCTGGACCTCTCGTCAACTTACGGTACGGTTTGGGAGAAAAGACTACTACTGAAATCAGCTAACATTCAACAATAAAATTCAGAGTGACTCTATAACTTCTTAAAAACATGCTATCAAATAAAAAATTGGGTGTATTCCTCAGTGAAAAAGAAAGCCCCTACAAACTCCTCCAAATGGACTCTCGCGAAAATTCGTTCTCGATACTCTTTAATGCATATAAGGCAGACATTACCAACACGGTTCGAGAAAATTAATTTATCTACATAAATCATAATTATAATAATAAATAATAATCAAATTATAAAATCACTGATGTAGATATTCTTATTATTGTCTAATTAAAAAATTTTGCTATTTGTTAAACACTCAAAATATATACCTTAAAATAATTTTGGAAACACTTTGAAATAATACAAAACTATCTATTTCTGTAAATAGTACTATATTAGTTTTTCATTCATGATGAAATATAATCATATCAATGAATCTAATAACCATAGCCTATACTCTAATGTATCATATAAAAATATTACACTCCAAAATTGTATTCCCCTCTGGACAGAAGTATTAAAAATGCATCAACATAAAAGTAAGAGGAAGATCCTCTTTGACCTCATTTATACGTCATATTATGTTACTATTTGAACATTTTTCAAATGTGTGTAACTCTAAAAATATTTTAAAAACATAAATATATACTAACACATTGAATTATAATCACCTCATTTTTTCCTTTGCTTCCTCAAACGTCTCGCTATAATAGTATGCATTTTGATACGAAGTAATTATACATTCTTGATGGCACGTTACCTCAGGATCGAATTGTTTAATTTTTTCTTTGGTTTCAATCGCATGTCGTAATTCGGCTACTGAACTTAACAATCCGGCTCCATAAACTTTTAATTCGCCGTCTTGTTTGCACATTCCAAATTCCACGGTAAAGAAGTACAACTGTAAACAAAAAGGCAAAATTTGTTCGATTAAAATACACTCATTGACAAAAGTCAAATTAATGCATAAATAATACTTATATCAAGTACTATAAAATACATATATTAACAAAAATAAATAGTTAATTTAAAATAGACACTAAGAAGTTTCATTAAATGTAAATATAATATAAAATATAAATAATCAATCTGATAGATATTCATTTTATACACTATACCTATTCAAGTTTAATAAAAAAAACTAATTTAGTTACGACTAAAGACTAAGCAGCATTGACACAACTAGGACCTGTTTTTGGGATGAATTATTTGAGTTTTTTTTAGGGGTCAATCTTGCCTAGTATCGATTTTAAAATACAAATATACAATCGAAACTTTTTTTACGTGGTTTTATCATTTCCATAAATACACTTTCAAGGAAGATACAACCTAGATTAGGCGATGAAATAGATTATTCGATACTAATATTTACTTATCATTAATAGATTAATTCTGGATAGCTAAAACAAATACACAATGAAAACAAATAACATACAATTAAGATAATAAAATTTTAAAATTGTTATTAAAATAATTAGTAATGAGGGTTTTTAGCTCTAAAAAAAAACACAAAATATGCAAACATATATGTATATGCACTTAAAAACACAAAAGTACACTCATAAATTAATTTTTAACGGTTTTGGATAATTAATTATGAGATTTTTTGATTTATCAGATATTATATGTAATACCATGAAGTACAATGAGGCAATGGCCTAGAATAAGTAAAAAAATAAAATGAAATATTCTAAAGTTATTTGCTTTCAAATGCTATACATCCACTAAGATTGTCATATCCGATAAGCGAAGTGCTTCCACACCGTTTAACTCCCGTCGAGCGAAGTGTACCTTTTTTATTTTTACACTCAAATTACAAATTTTAAAGAAAAATAATATGTAGGTATTCATAATTAAAAATTATAAAATCATTTTTATTTAATATTTTTTATTTAAAGATTTAACAAAGTAGGCAAATAAAATTTGTGCAAAATATTCAAAAAACAAAATTAATAAAAAAGGAAAAACATAACATTTTTAAAATATGATCTAAAAGTCTAAAATTGAATATAAAGGTTTTAGAATATAATACTTTGATAAATATATGTGTTGATCTTTGTACTAAATTAAAGTTTTATCGAATAACAAGTAATTTTCATAATATTATTTATGCGAGTTTATTGTTATAATAATAAAATTATAATTATACATCTCAAATATGAGATATATATGTCTCTATCAATTTCAAATATGATTCATACAATATTTAGGATAAAAGTATATGTACATACAAAATTTAATTTAGTTTTTTACAAATAGTTTTAAATTCGATTAATATTTGTTTTTTTTTAATGTTTAAAGAATTTTAATCAATATTTTCTATTAATACATGTACTCATAATTTTTATAATATTTAAGTTTCAAATACATATATATGAATTGTATTTTTTTCTTTTAACAATTATTATATAAAATACTGGGTTATTATTATTATTTTTTTAATTGTAAATGACGTACATACTATACCTTAGTGTTAATCATAAATACTGGATTTTATAGAGCTTTTTATAATTTTTGATAGTTTATAGCTTTGTTTAAGATGTATATTTTTAAATTTTATAGATTTAATACATCCGTACTCAAATTATGACTTTATCAAATAATAGTGTTCTAGTTACTAAGAACTTTATTTTTTTTTTATCTTTGCAAGGTCAAGTATATTATGAAACTTACCGTAGCTAATTTTTCAATGTCTTCATCGCTAGCTCCTAGTGAGTTGAGTCCTAGCTCTTGTGAAAATTGTGCGAACATTGGATTGGCCAGCAGGGGCATATGACCCAAAAGTTCATGACAGCAATCGGGTTCCGGTGTGTAGAATGGATCCGATGAATGGCGAATATACTGAGTGCAATGAAACACTCGGAACGCCAGCCCTGACAAGAAATCCCTAGGCGATAAATACCCGGCCACAGGTCGTAATTGAAATCCTGTTTTGCCTGAAAATCACATAAAAAATAACCATCAAATTTTTATATCCGCTTTCAAACTATAATTTATATTCATATCAAATAAAACACATATTAATGTTTCAATAAGGTTCTCAACGCAGGGTACAAAAGTGATAACCACACCTTCACTGCTATAGGCGAATTAACTTTTAAAAGTAATACAATTATTATAATAATAATCATTACTACTATATACTATTATTGTTAGTCGTTATATTGCTAAAATTAAGTAACATTTTATTTTCATTACTAAATAACGTAATGAATTAAAAAAAATTTATAATTAAAGTTAAATTAAAAAGGTAATACAATATTAATAATATTACTAATTTGTGTTGTATTTTGTTTGGCAATCCACTAGGTGACAAAATGACTAGGTGGTCTCAATATTTTATCCGTAACATGTAATTATTACTAATTAATTATTTTATTAATAATAATAAAAAGAATATGGATGTGATATTTTCGATACTGGACACATGCACAAGAAACACGAAACAAAACAAATATTCTCATTCAGCAGATAATAAAATTGAGGGTTATACCTTATAGCTAAAAATAGTTCATCACTTATCGATAAACGAACACTATAATCACCATAATATTTTAATTTTTATTATATAATTTTTAATTAACAAAATTATTAATAAAATTAATTTTTGTTTTTAAAGTAATTTTCAAGTAACATGTTACAATAATTTTTAAAACTATATTTTTAAAGTTGTTGATATTAAATTATTGTAGATGTAATTAAATAACATAATTTCATTACCGAAACGACTAATTCAAATTTAAACTTTATTACCCAAGAATGCCCATCCCTATATTTTATAGATTAAAAATACACGTCTATGAGAAATGGCGATGGTTCGTTACATAGTAGTTTGAAAGAAATAACACCATTTATATAATTAAAAAAGGGCAACATTTTGAATAAAATATTGTGTCATATTTTAGATAAGGCCTTATATTTTGAGTGGAGTGATGAATCTATTGGTTTTACAATGATGTTTATTATTTTATTTTCTGGAAACAACTTATCGGGTAAAAGGTGTCAAGTAGGAGTTTTGGACTCTATTCTAGATGGTACTTTCCAGAAGTCATTAGGTCATTGGTTTTCTTAAGTGTAAAGGGAATGATCTTATAAAATGGAAATTTTTTATAAATAGTAAAATAGCAATTAAAATTACCATGCCTACTATATACCTGTATTACTGAAATAATATTTAGGTAATAATGACGTCATCAAATTTAAAAAAAAATACTTATACTTACACTGAGCTCCACTTAAAATCCAATAAATGTAATGATTTAGTATCTTAAAAAATCATTAGTACATAAATAGACAGTAGTACCCTACCCAACGAATGAAGTGCCTCCACCTCCTACTTACTACCTTTTTACTTTTTGAATTAGCTGTAACTTTATTCTAATGGTCATAATTTTTAATGAAATTTATTTTTTTTTTCAAATTATTGTCTACTTTAAATTGTATATTATACCTAAGTGTTTTTCTTCATAGTTTCATTCTTACCTTTCGAATCTATAGATGTTTTTGTACTCACATTAATTTAGATCAAACTATCGTAATTTTTTTTAAGTATAACTTTTGCAATTTTTTAAATTTATTATAGTAATAACCAAATTATTTACTTACGTTTCAAAAACGTATTTACGTCTTGTAATTGCGGAATGTTGTCCTCTCGGTAACCGCAGTATTTGACTAATTCTGGCCAATTTTCTAAGTATTCCCTGCACGCGTGCTTCACATATAGTTTGTGAAGTTCACGCATCACAGTGCCCCTATATACATTAAAGAAATTAAAACGAAAAATAAAATAAGAATATCAATGCAAACATCTAAATGGAAAACTATCATATTAACATTCTTTGATATTTACTAACTTACAAACATCGTGGAAATATTAGCGAAAAACAAATGTTAGAGAACAACTTAATTGTTTTTAACCCCATATACGTAACCATTTTTTGGTATATTAATTGTTAAAAGATTTATAGTGAATCCAAAAAATGAATTTTCAATAACTAATGAAATGTGATATAATGATAAATAGCATGTCTGATACGGTTATGTCAGCTGCTGGATAATGTTGTTGTTTATAATTAATTTTTGTTTCACATTTCTGCGGGGTATTTTCTTGTTTTGTAGAAATGAGAAATTAAAAAGGAATATATTCAGAAAAATTGAAAAAATAAGTATTCAAAACAATAACGATTAAAAATAATATAGACGCGGGACCACTTTAAAACGATTGTTTTAATGTATATTTTTAAATCGCATGATTGTTAGATATACGTTCTTCTTGATATTTCCTTGAAATTACCCATACAAAACCACTCATGAAAAATGGATGAACTGAGATCCTTATATAAATCGAATGAAAAATCGTGCCGCACTAAGGGTTATACGTATACATATGCATGCTGGGGTGAAACGAATATTATTCTTATTATTATTGGTTAAATTTCGAAAAAAGTACGCGCGTGCTCGTGTCTTTATTGGTATCATTTGTATGGCGCGTCGATTTCACCAGGAAAAAATTGTTTTTGACGCACGATTATTAACGACGGCATTTTTCACATGCAGCCGAGGGGTCCGGCACACGTTTCTCAAAATTAAATTCACTTCATCACGTCTCGACAGTTTCCATATTCGATTCAATTACCAGAGCGCTTATTCATATACAAAACGTATATAATTTGGTATGGGCAAAGTGTGGGTGCATTATATTGGCTGGTTTAGATAGTTTACACACAGTCCAATATATAATACTATTACGGGTGTATATATAGTGCATACAACCGTAGTGTATAACTTTGTGCAGGGTAACTGAATGAGCGAAACGCGCGTGATTCGATTGATATGTACGTGTATGACACGGCTCATTCAAGATAAATCAGTTACGACTAATTTAAGATCGGACGATTCTATGTCGGAGAATATTATTCGAAAAACAAACAGAATACCGCGATAATATTATATGTTATATTAATAAAACGCTAGACTTTCAATTGAAATAAGGATTCAGAAAGTACTAAACGGGAAGGAATCCAATTTTTTTCAAAATAATCACACACTATCTGCCTAAATATAAATTGAGAGTTTTTATTTATATTTTTCTTAGCTCTGGTTTTGAGTTTAAGAATTTAAATTAATGAGTAATGTTATGAAAAATATTTTTACACACACGCATATATATACGTTCGATGGACTCGAGGTAATAATATAAGATACTGAATAATTGTGCCCCTCCCGCTTCTTGTATCTGCCTCTAACAAAAAGTATACGTTTGAAATATCTATATATTATAATATAGAATATTATAATATATATTTGACGATCAGATATTTGCGAAAGACAAACTGCGAATACGTACCATGTCTTGATTTCTTCCGGCGTGTACTGAACCCTTGGTATTGGATGCCCACTGAAACATTGACTCCGTAAACACGTTATATATTAAATTTAATGTTTTTAATTTAATTATACGATATAAACAAAAATAAAATTTTAAATGTTATTCGTGTCACTATAGTATTATACCGTTAATAATAATTAATGAACTTACTATTTGTAGGAATTCGCTATGTGTGCGAATTCTACCCGTCTTTTTCGATAAACCGGATCTTTAAATCCCTGAGAAAATATCACGAAAATCATAAGCCGTTGTGAAAAAATAAATATATATATATATTGGCGTGTAATCGTAATTAGTACGAATCGCTTACCGGATGATCAGCGTCCAATTCCGTGCCATACATGAGCACTCTCTGAGCCCGATCTAAATCAGAAATTTTTTTTGGAAACCACGGAACCTCAAATTCTGAAAAATCTAAAAAAAAAATCCGGTGAGTGGGGGGATGGAAGCACTATGCTCTAGGATACTGACGGTAGATGTATTCAATGTAATAGCAATGATAACTAATTTCTTTCGATAAAACGATTTTGAGCGGGGCTCAAATATACATTTTTTTTTATTATTATTATATAAATATCATTATTAGATAAACACAATATAAAATATTATAAAGTCTTAAATAAATAACAATAATTGCTTACACCTTTAAGCTGAGCTTGTGGTTATGTAGGGAGTTACAGTGCACATTTTTTGTATTAATTAATTAAAATATTTTTTTTTTAAATAGACTAAATAAATAATAAATACTAATAAATTATAAACATTTACTTATTTCATTAAATAACACATTATTGATACATTTCTTAATGTTTGTATTATTATTTAGAATATACTGTTTTTTTACATCAATTGGCAGAGAGTTAAAATTTACAGGACCCAAATAATCAATGAACTTTTAACTTATATAAAAACTTATATATATGTGTCAAATAAAATGTGAATATTTTATAATGCCACATTACCAATATATTATTTCAGTTATATGTATTGAATTATTAACAAATATAACTTTTTTTTTTATTTTTCCATTTACATAGTCCCACAAATCAAAAAGTACCCAAACAATTTTTAGAAAACAATTGATTTATATTAAAGTTGAACAGAATGGTATAAAAATTAATTAGAAAGTGAGAAGAAATAAATTGAAGCCAAGAAACATAATTAAATAGATTTTCAAAAACTAAAGATTTGAAAAAGAAAAACGACCTATTGTTAAGAGGACGCTACACACCCAAATTTTAAAGAGTTTTGTTTAGGCAATTTTTTTGAAATTTTAAGAAAAATGAAAATTCAACAATTTAAAAATATTTAATTATATTTTAAAAATAGTCATGTGTCAGTAGCATTTTTTTTTTATTGTGTTATCACGGTATTTGTTAAAAATCACGTTCACGCTCTATAACTACAAATTTTCTCTATGTAATTGCAATCAAAATGTATACAAAATATGAAAGATAAGAATATTTACTATGCTCGTGCGTGGAGTATTTGTTCAATTAATTTTTTTGAAAGCCTAATATCCGTGAAAAAAAAACAAAAAAAAAAAATTTCAACTAAAAAAACTCATGCTACAGTAAATATTCTCATCTTTCATATTTTGTATAAATTTTGACTCTACGATTACTAAGAAAGAAGTTGTAGTTATAGAGCATAAACGTATTTTAATACCACTAAAATCGGTGTGTATCATACCTACTCTTAATGAATTAGGAGACGAAATAAACGCTTATATTCATCTTGTTTGCTTTTACACTTAAAACTACCATCCAAATATGGTCTTTAGAATGTATAATCTAAAACGAATTTTCTACCAAAGAAGTTTTTTATTCTAAATGTTTAATCGACTTCTTATACCCAATTTTTTTTATTTTTTTAAACATCATAGTAAAGTGTAAAATCAATAGATCCCTCGTTCCACTCATTTAAAATTACATTAAAATCGAAATGGCAATAACCGTATTCAATTATTACACGATTTTTCTTCTAATTTTTATATGAAGATTTTATTATAACACAATATTATATATATTATATTATACTATAATATATTATTCATATTTTATTTATTATATATTTGATAAAAATTGTTATATTTAGCATACGGTTTGATTGGTAACACAGTATTAGTTACATACAAAATTAAAATTTTAATTGAATGAAAATGATAATTTACAATTTATAACAATAACAAGTTAGGAATAACACACTTTTCGAGCATATTCGAATTTCAGGTTTTTATACGTTATGAAAGAAAATATTGTAAATTAACAATCGATTACCAAATCACCCTAGTAAATGTAACAACGAATTGTAAGAACAGCCATCAGAAATATAAAGATTCTATACTTAGTATAGAAATCTAAAACTAATACAAATTAAAATTAAGAGAGATGGTGGTAGTCTACTCGTGCAGGCCCTCCCTGCGTACACTAGTTTTAAACCCGGTGTTGTGTTATAACGTAACCAAAATTACAAATTACTTTTTTGAGTACCTTATGCAATAGTAATTTCGTTAACTTATTATTAATTTGATTAACGAAAATGTAACAGAAATACTGTTTAAAAGTAATTTTCAAGTAGCACGTTATTTTTAACGTTACAAACATTATTATATTATAAATTATGAATACTAGTCGGAAAGAAATAATAATGACATCAAACTGTATTATCAAATCCAAAAAATACGAAATTATTTTTAGATTATACAGTCCATAAAATATTATACTATTTATTTATTTATTAAAATTAGTATTCCGTCCATTTAGATCCCCGGTTTGACTCCCGGACAGAAAATATGATAACTAATGAGATTTTTCTTACTAGTGGCATCTGGTCTCTAACTGGCCGTAATTACCAAACTTGTCGAATAATTTAGTAGCTATACTTGTCATAACTATCAAGAACATAAACATTTTAGAGTTTGGAAAATAAGAGGATGCAAAACTGTTAATTTTATAAAAATAATAATAAATTTGAATTTATACTAACTTTTTAGACATTATAACGATAAGATAAAGAAATAAAAATGTTAATAATGTTAATTTTTTATGAAAAAAAGTAATATAATTTGTAACGTCATTACTTTTAAAGTAATAATTTACTATTGTAGCTTGATAAAAATAATTTAAGGTAACGTGAAAGTAATTTAAATAATTGTATCTAATGTAACGCCAGACGTAATTTAATTTTTTTCAAAAGTAATTTATCCAACACTAGTTTTGGCTGATAGCTCACAAGTAAAACGCATCCCACTAGTGAATCTATAATACTATATCGCTGATTTCGTATTTATTTCCTATTGACACATACTAAAAAAATCTACTACCAGTATTGATTGAATTAAATAGAAATAAATCGAACTCTTACCAAAGCTGGCTGTCGCTGACATGGGAGTAGGAGGTGGTACGTCGGCGCCACTTTCGTACGTCGCTAAATTTATAGCCGCTACCTCACGCTTCAACATTCCGGTCAACTGTTCCATTCGTTTATTGTCACATTCTACGTCGACTAAAATTTCAAATTCAGATTTCCTACGGCGAGACGGTCTAGATTCGATGTGCAGTACATTTACTCCCAAATCCTATAATGTAACTATTTATTGTACACTGGTAAAGCAATAATTTGAGAGTATAAATACATTAACACAAAATATGTATATAGATATACATTATATTATATATTTTTATCATGATTTTTATTTAACTTATAGATTGTCCGTAACACCTTTATAGTATTTTATGTATAAGGACTAAGTTGTATAATGTTTCATATAGCCTATCTTTAAGTTAACATTATTCTAGCAGTTTTACAGAAAACTTCAATGAACTCGCTTTTAATGTTTTCATGTGAGAAATCCAATTCGGTGTCTGTGCTATAAGACGAAAAATATATAATATAAAATAATAATAATAAATATAATATTTTACGACTCTTAACAATCCTAGAAGCACAACATTATTTTGTATTTTATTATTTTATAGACATTGAATATAACTTTAAATATATTTTGTTCAAATTTCATCTCCATAAATAATTATTGTAAATAATATATATATATACATATGTATACGTGTAAAAAATATTTGGTCGTTTTGATATTCTGATGATAATTGTATAAAATGTACAATTTTAATATTGAACTGAAGATTTCATACAATTAAATTATTATGTTTTTTCTGTTAAACAATTTAATTTTCATTGATTGCTGTTCCCATTTTTACGATTTGGAATGATTTTATTTCATGTTATAGATAATTAATTTTCTAGTACAATCTATCTTGAGGATATTAAGCGATTTAAATAGTCAACTTACTTGAAATACTTGTAAAGCTCGAGCGAGTCCACCGACTTGATTTTTCAATGAGAAAATTACAGAGTTCCTATTGTCAATTCTCGTGGAATCTGATCGACCACTCACCGGTCTGGGCTAAAATTGATTAATAATTAGTAATATAATTTCGATATTTATGCATACATTTTGTCATACGTCTGTTTGGTTTGCTTCTCTTAAAGTCCAATCTTCACCGGTTCGGTAAAGCCAAAGGCCAAGAAGACTCTTACCCGAGCCACTCATTTCGTATCACTGGTTCGTTGGAATCAAATAACAATACCTAAAGAAAGTAAAATAACAAATACGGTATTTGACCATTTCTGAAATGAATTGAACATTTTAATAACGAAAGAATATAATATTTTAATATCATTGTTCCAAATCATATAATAGTAATTATAAATTATATTATTATTAATATTATTATTTTTTTTAGGTACACAACAAAATCAGCAAGTTAAAAATACGCAAAGTACAGTGAAATTAGATAATCGAATGGACAATTGTAATATTAATATTATTATTTACTCTAAAAGTAATGATAAGTACATAAAAAAATTATTATTCTAAGCATTGCTAGAATATTTTAAAAGGCAAAAAATAAATATCAATATATTATATAACACTGAGAATTAGGTAGCTAGTTTGATACTTGAATTTTGATCTATATAAATACATACAGCGACTTTTACCATAATTAATAAATGTTTGAATGTTTAATACATTCAAACCCGAGAATTATTATAATTTTATATTTACATTTTGAATCGAGTTCAGTGTGTATCATTTTAATCACCAATCGGTTAATTATGTATTCGTTTTGTTTAATAATTTCAATTCATCCACTAAAAGGTACACGATGAAAAGATATTGATTATGAAATGAAATGGAATTATCATTAGTTTTAATACAAATCAGACCCATATATTTTATACTTGTTCATTCGTTAGAGTAAAAAAGTATTTTCTTTAATTATTTTATAAATAATGTTAATTGTTAATCATTCAAACAAAATTGTATTAACAACAGCGCGACATTTTCTATAAACTCATAAAAATAAATAAATATTTTTTTACTATTATGATGTTATAACTTACACATGTAATACCAATTATACATTTTTTGCATAAATAATAAGTAGCTCATTAATTTAAAATAAACCCTAAAAATATGTATTGGTGTAAGTATGATTATTATATTTCATTTTCAATCATTAAATATTTTATATTTAAAAAAAGTGAAGAAATTATTATTTTTTTTTTTACAACAATAATATACTTGTATAAACAAATATTATACTTATTATGCTTTTAAGTACATATAATATGAAGTCCAAAAAACGAATGATGAAAATAAATTGAGATTATTCTTCTTACTTTGGAAATTAAAACCAAAATTGCATTAAAATACCCTAATCTAAATTAATCTTGTTAAAATACCTACTCAATTTTCAAAATTTTCATGTTTCTTTAAATATATATTTACCTATATAAATTTATGGTTTATGATTTCAAAGCTTTTTACTGATGTAAAAATTTGAAATTGGATTGAAATTGGACCAGACCTGCAGACCTTAGAAAAAAAACCATTTCGGTATTTACAAAGTTTTTGTAAAAAAATTTGGTCTGCCGTGCTTGACTTCGAAATAAAACTTGAGGCCGAACTGAGCTTTTTAAGGATTTTCATAGGGCTGGGTCTGACTTTTGTACAAATTTTGACATGGTGTTTTATGACAAATGATACATTTTTGGGTTTGGTAATAACACACAAATATGGGTATATCTAATGATAATTAATTAAATAAATTAAAATATTATGTAATCTGTAGTTTAAAATGTAATCAACATTAATGGTATACAAATATATAAACTATCTATATAGTACCTACCGAACAAGGGCTTATTTTAATTTTTTTTTAGACTGGGCTGGATCAAGGCTTTTTTTGCAAGTGTTTTGAACTAAACATAAGAAAAGGATCTCATTATCAGACACAGATTTTTAAGAGCTTAGCTATTTTTTTGTACCTAGTCCGGGATTTTTTTTTACAAAATATATTTGTACTAGACCGGTCCCGGCTAATGAAAAAAAGTCTGGACCATGCTGGACAAAAATTCTTGGTTATTCTGGTCTATAGACTATACACATACCCAACTGCATTTGTTCCAAAATTAATTTAATAATATAATTTTATAAAGTTTAAATTAAAACAAAAACCTTCAGTTTAAAGTTATTAACAGACAATACTTTTTACCAAATTTAGCTTAAATTTAAAATGGAAAAAAATATTAAATTAACTCGATCTAAAAGAAGTTAGTTTTTATAGGAAAAAAAAAATGATCTTTCGAAATTATTTTTTTTTATAGAAAAGTGTTCATGAAAATGTAAACATTTATCTTTATATTATTATTTATTATTAATATTATGAAGTGTTATAAAACACCGTCTATATAGGTATGTACCTATTAAAATTTTAATTTATATAAAAATTAATATTGATTAGATACATATTATAATTTATAACTGTAAAATTATTGTATTATAGAATTTATATAGAATTTAGAAATTATATTTTATTACATATACCGATGGACATCATTTTCTTGAAGAATAAAAAAAACAACCTACCAAAAATGGAAGGTATCCATCAATGACTATGATTTTTCGCTATGTTTTAAACAAAATATCAATTGCTTAACGTACAAAATACGTACCTATACTATATGTATAGAAAAACCAACTTTTTGATTATACAACTTAGATCAGGTTTTTACTTTTAACATAGGTAATATAATAAAGTTATTAGTTAATTAATTTTTAACTTTTATGACCAGTTGTTGAATTGGAAAATAAATAAGGAGAGACTCTGAGCTTAAGTGAAAAATTTAGTGTTCCAGGACATACTAAAAAAAAAATGTAAGCCACGGAGGACTTCGTTCCCTCACACCACCTGTCGCCAAAATTTCTCAACAGAGAAGGGGGGACTTTGTAAAAATATGTTTGTATAACATGAATAGAATAGAAAAAATACATTTTTTTTTTTTTTTTTTTTTTTTACTTCAACGTGAGTTACACATTTTTGAGAAAGCATAGTAATTAAGGCACTCCTTTTTCAAAAGAATTAAAGATATCCATTTTAAATGAATTACCGAGAGAGCTGTAGATGTAAACCGCAATGCAGTTTTTATACATATTTCAGTACTACTGCAGTAAATAATTGGTGAAAAATGTCTAGTCTCTGGCGTATTACTTTCCGATTCATAACAATTTTTGGTATTTTTTTGAATGATGTACCTGTTCACTTGTAAGAAAACTACCTACTGGGAATATCGAAAATTTACATAATTAAACTATCAAGTACAATGCATTTCTTACCGGAAAGCTTATACTCCCATTAAAATGCATTAACACGGAACTCGTTGAAAATCGGGTGTGTATAGCAGAGGACATGAATGACTTCTAGTGTAAAAACATGTCTACGCAGAATGACGATAATTCGTTTCACAGTGGTTTAAGAATACAAACATTTATTATACAATCGAAAGTTAACAATATTTTGGAGGGAATGGCATATCTTTTTATTTTTTTTTTTGTAGAATATTGCCTATAAAAAAAGTTACATCCGTTTAAAAAAGTAAAAATAAAAATTATTTTTTAATGTTAGATTGTATGCTAAACAATTAGTTTATTGACAAAACGAGTGACTTTCCCTCCAAAATGTCGTCAACTTTTGATTTTATAATTGGTATTTTTGATCTTAAGCCACACTATAGGAAACGAGTATACCCAATCGTGCAAATTTTGCGTATAGGCTCGTTTTTTTTTTTTTTTTGTTTTTTTTTTCTAACAAATATCGCAATTACACGACAAGAAAAATGGTATTGAGTCCAGTGGTGGATTTGGGAGGGACGCTGGGGGACGGAGCTACTCTTCATTTTTTTCATGTTGAACAGCGTACCCCTTAATTTATTTATCAAGGAACGCAAGGAACGCAATGTTTGTTTCAATTTTTATTTAAAATTTTTAAAAATTATAATTTATTTTTGG